>SKCR01051729.1:0-37990 GCA_019454045.1 Zanthoxylum bungeanum
ATTTAAGTTTTTAATCCTAGATATGTGTTGTAACTAAATACCGTATCTAGGGTTGTGATGAATTCCAATATCACCAGTTTATAAGTTGGTTATTTTATATTTTGGGTAATATATTGGTTTATTTATTGGGTCTTAATCTTAATGCTTCTTATTAACTGGCCACTAAAGAGATTGATTTGGTAAAATTAAAATGAACTTGACGAAGGGATTTTAGGTTTAGGCTTAGACTCAATAGCTCATGATCTCACATTGGGGTAAATGTCTCTTAGGTAGATTTCCTTACAGGATAAGAATATACCTGTCGGGCGGGATAGCCATAATTGGAACTTAAACTTAATGAATTCAGAGTTTCTTAATTAACATATGAATATAGTTAATTGGGTTACTTTGGGTGTTTGTATCGGACCATCAAAAGAGGCTTTTGCATATTTTCGTGTTCCAGATTAATAAATTGATATAGTACACAAACATGAGATAATCACTTCATCTTTAAAAGATATTGGAAGAATTCACAACCTTAGATAGTTTTATAATATTGATTTTTCCTTTAATTTACGTTCGCACTGTTTTATTTACTTGTTTTCAGATAAAAATCACCATCCAACCAACAATCAATCAATTAGATACTCGTAAACATTTAACGTCATAAATTGATAGCATAGGTATTAAGTCCTCCTGGGATCGATATATTTTATACTACTTGAGCAATATGTGCACTTGCGTTACATGTGTGTTTACCACCGATCAATACTGTATTGTTAAAAAAAGGAGACATATAGTATCTGGTATTATTATATTTGGACGGTTTGTATCTGATTAATTCGGTTCATTTATGATTTATGAGAAGCATAACTTTTACTAAATAAATAGGAAGTTTAACAGAAAGGGGAATCCTTAAAACATTCCATATACCTGTAGTAATCCAGTGCCCAGAGTTGAGGCCCTTAGTTCATTGGTTGGATTTTTGGCTTTATCACAAGAGCTACAAATAGATTGCTTGGAGATGATGCATAAATCATGTGGATTGGATTCAACTAGTTATTCTTCCATATCTTGTCACATGGCACTTTAGCTTCAAAATTTCTTCCATGGTGTTGTGCAATCTTCTAACATTTCTGGGCAGTTGTAGGCACTGCATTTTTGCATAAAGCCCAATGACGAGCCTCATATGGAGGCACTACCCGATAAGTTGCGGAAGTCACGGGAAACGGACGTCGGAAGGGAAAATACAAAAAATCAATACCTTGTTGGACTTAATTAGTTTGCTTAGCCTCGGGTTCGCTGGATGGACCTCTGTTTTAAAATTTATCCTCGGCCCAAAACCCCCGCAACCCACACCAAGCCACACCACCAACCCACACACCCAAGCCCACACACCACCACCCACACGCCCAAGCCTACCAAAGAACCAAGCTCCACACGCCCAGGCCCACCAAATCCCCTCCAAAAATATCCAACACATTAAACACATGTTAAAATCTAAATAAATCACATTCCTAATTTAAATAAATCACATGCCTAAATTAAATAAATCAAATCAAATCCCATAAATCCTTTTCGTAAACTAAAACAAATCATCTTCCTAAATTGAATAGATCTTTTCCTTATAACACACTAATTAAAAGATACCCCCCATGATTGCATGATTTCTTTCCTTCCCATGCAAGGAAAACCCTAGCCCACTTCTTATAAAAAGACACACAAACCAAACCCTTGGAGAGAGCTCACTATTCACGGCAAAACACAAACACACAAACCAGCGAACCGGAAAAAAAAATAGCATAAACGTTAACCCTTCCGGCGACGTCCCAATGCACTCCCGAGAAGCGACTTAAAGGTAAGACCTGAGGGCACCCTTTGTTATATTTTATTTTGTCGTCTTGGAAACGACATGCTTGGTTGGACGTGGAATACGTCCAACCGGGCATGCGAAGTCCTACATTGAAAACGGCCAAATTATTTGGTCACATATTTAGTATTCCGCATTTATCTCGTATTATTAGTCTTTTATTATTTTGCATTTAATTTATGTTTATTGTTGTTTTATTGTTCCGCACCTTTGTTTTATGTTATTTATCTTCATTGTTTCGCATGTTTGTCTCTTCGGTTATTTATGGTTATATGCATTATCAAGTTTTATGTATGTCAATATTGGGTTAGTAATTGAGTGTTGCCTCTCGTGGTATATCGGATGGAAACCCAGACGTAAATTCCATAGCCGAATCTGAATGGACGGTAGTGCGGTCTGTAATTGGAATACAACTCCACGTACCGCTAGAGGAAACACTCATGCATGTGTTTATACTATTGCATAAATCTTTTCATTACAATTGGCATAAGTAATGGACCATTCCGAACCCAACGGTTTGAGGTCTTCCCTTGCGAGGGGTGAGTGCGGCCTTAAACCATTTCCCAGTTCACACTGGGTGGCGACTCCATTTTATTTCTCCGGTTTAGTCCCCCGCGGGCTACTCCGTATTCCAGACCGGGCCTCGAGCCTGGAACATCGTCGTCGATTTCTGTGTTCTACAGCAACGTTCTTTTTATCACCCTTATAACCAATGATATATCCTGTAGACAGACCTAATTCCATTCCGCATCCATAACCCATCATACTGATTTTACAGCCAGGTTAAGTATCATGTCACCGATACTGGTAGCTCTTGATTACTACATCTTTTTGACAACTGAAATCCACACAATCCCAAGTTCCTAATATGGGAGTCATTTTGAAAGGTATTGAATTGATTTCATTTGGTATAGTGATCACAATTTTATAAATTTAGCATTCAAACGCACGTATCGTTTAAGTAATACAATGATTATTAATCGGATGTCGAACCCACAGAAACTTAATATTTTTCTTATTAATACCAAGACTAACCAATTTAATTTAAACTAAACTATTGAGAAAAAGAATTGATTTGATGATTTTAATTGAAAAGTAAATAAAGAGCAAACAATAATTTGAAGATAAATTTTATGCGTGAGAAGAACCTAGGGTTGTAACTTCACCTAAGCACACAAATAATGAGTTAATGTAATTTTCATTCAATTGAGTTGTTACAAATTATTAACCTAGAACGCTAAACTCTCTACAAGTTTTTTTCGATGATCAGGTAAAAATATTCAATTTAAACTAATAAACTATATGTCTATGTTAATTAGTTTAAATCAAATTCATTAAGGACATGTTCTAATAATGGCTATGCATGCCTTGTGAGTATATTTCTATCATGAAGGGAAACATATTCAAAAGAACCAGATCATACGCTATTATTCCCACGACTAATCCTAATTTCCTTTGTCGAGTTCTTAAGGATTTACCAAAAATATTCTATTGTTGGCCAGACAAATAAAATATGCATTCAAACACAGAAAATAATAAATAATAAATAACAATCCCAAAAGAATAAAAATATGCAAATTAATTAATAAACATATGTTGGAGATCCATTACAACTATAGATGAATGATTCAGCTACTCATGATAAACAATAGGGGTGTTCACGGGTCGGGTCGAGTTCTGTCAAATTTTAATTGACCCGATCGAGTCGGGTCATATGCAAAACAAGACCCGAAACCCGAATTCTTGAAGAGTGACTCGCGCAGATCGGGTCGTTACGGGTCGGGTCGGGTTGATGCGGGTTCAGTCGGGTCAACAGAATCTGAAATATATAATTATATATTTTTAATGGTACAAAATTGATGAAGTGATAAAGTAGCTCAACTGGAAAATTATTGGGTTAAAACCTAATAGGTTTCAAGTTTGAGTCTCAACCCTTGAAAAGTGAAGTATATTTTTTCCTTATTTTTTTCCCTCATTTCAGCATCACAGTTTGTCATTTTGATATCCAAGTTCCATTTTCATTTTTTATTTATTGTAATGACATCAAAATAAAATTATGGCTAAACATATTGTTAAGATACAAAGTACAAACTGTATATCAAAATCAAATAATACAATCTCAATATATATATGAAAGTTGAAACACATTCAGTAAGGAAAATAGAAGCATAATATTAAGGCCATTAGACACAACACAAGCATGAGATGCCTCGATCAAAATTACAGATTTTAACAGTCTGCCTCTACAGTGGCCAAGAGAGGAGGATCATGCAAGTCCAAAGGGATGCCAGTGATTGTTCAGCCTCCACTGAAAACAACCATAGAACCAAAAGAAATTGTTACAACACTATGATTATGTCACACAATGTTCAATAACAACAAGTATCAACTGAAAATAGAAAAACAACAAGTTATAACCTTATATGAATTCATCATCTGAATCAACATCTTCGTTCATATCAGCACCAAACAAGTTAGGCTCAATTGTACAAGTAGAACTTGATCCTGAAAAATCTACAATAACAACATACAATGACAAAAATGAACAACCCAATTACTTAGAATTCACATTGTCTTTTATTAAGAAAATATTAGTTTCAATAAATTTAAAGCATAACACTATAACAAATACCTGAAGCGAATTCCTCAAATTTCTCAACATTATTCATCGCAGCTTTGAAGATCAATTTGAGTTGGCATAGATCTCAACCAATTTTGAGCACAAATTAAAGCTTCCACTGTTGCAGGAGCTAATTAAATCTTTCTCCCATCTGCTAAATATCTAATCATGTCACATTGAGTCTCCACACTTTGCTCATCCAATTAATACCTTTTAAATTGAAAATTAAGAATCTTTCGAGCTTTTCCAACAAAATTAGTCTTATCCTCCGAAATATTTTTATTAGTAGTTGACACACTTACCCTACTAGATGACCTCCACTGAAGTCTCATCCTTAAAGTACTTATACAAATCATTCAAGGCATCTTGCACCCGAGTCTCCACATCAAAAGCCTTAGAAATATCATAAATTTGAGAGAGGAAGAACTTGACATCTTTCATCTTACATCTTGGATCAAGCACAATACCAACAAATAACACCCAATTCACTTTTGTAGGATTCTCCCAATACTTGCCAATTTTGTTTTTCATATCAATGGCCATTTTTTCTAACAACAAATCACCAATTTTCGCATATTGAAGTAATATAGTTTGAATCCTTACAAATTCATTGAAAAAATTATTTGAAGTCACATGCAAAGAACCCGAAAATGAAAGAATAACATCATAAAATACTTGCAAAAACTTCACTAGGCATCTACATCGACTCCAATCATCCGACCTATGAGGTCCTTTAATTTTAACCCCATCAAAGTACAATATAAACCTAGGATCATCATCTTCTAACCTATAAAGGCTTTCTCAAAAATCTCTGCCGCCTCCAACATCAAGTAGGTAGCATTCCATGTAGTTTCCACATCAAGACATAAAAGACTTTTACACTCATTCTTCTCCCGCTCTACACTACTATTAAAACTCAACTTCCTAGCAGGGGACGATCTCACATATCTTACAACATTTCTTATTTTCTCAACCACTTCATTATTATCTTGCAAGCCATCTTTTACAATAAGGTTAACAATATGTGCACAATACCTCATGTGAAGAAATTTATGACCTAAAATGGTGGTAGGCCATTGTTTAGTTCTACGTGTTATATACCTTATTGCACCATTATTAGAACCATCATTATCCATAATGATTTTGAAAATTTTATCAATTCCCTAATCTAACATACATGCCTCAATGAATTTACCAATTATCTCCCTTGTGTGATTAGACACTTGACAAAAGTTTAAAATTCACTTTTGAAACTTCCAATCATCATCTATCCAATGGGCTGTGAGACACATATAATTTTAATTTTGAATTGAAGTTCAAGTATCTGTGGTTAGACACACACGTTGAGACTTAATTATGTTTTTCAATTTCATCTTTTCATTTTGATACATTTTCAAACAATCCCTTGCAATAGTTATACGAGAAGGAACTATCATTCGAGGATTCAAATATTGAGAATAATTCCTAAATCCTTCCCCTTCCACCATTTTAAATGCTAACTCATCAACTATTATCATCCTAGCAAGCATAACCCTTGGTTCTTCAATAGTAAAATGAACTGCTTTTAAGTTACCCACCCTTCTACCATCTACTACTTTTTCATATTTCAAGGTTTGTTGTTTAGGGTCAATAACTCTATAAGGGTACTTCTTACACCTCACATCTATATGGGTACGCAAATTTTTAGTACCATGAAAATGAGAATCTGCCATATACTCATCTCCACAATAATTACACTTAGCTTTTTGTGCACTATCAACAACTATCTTCTAAAAATGCTCCCAAACAGAATAATCAAAATTATTACTACATTGCGGCTTAAACTTCACATTCTTAGTATATTTTCTTTTTTTAGGTGAAGGAGACTTACTTTGAGTTGTAGAAGGATTTATATTTGTAGCTTTATTATTCTCTTCCTCACTTGAACAATTCTCAACCTCATCAATCATTGGGTCAAGTGCTTCCATTCACCCTATAATAATACATCAAAACAGATTATCATTAAATTTAAAACATAATTCATCTGCTTTGATTTAGTTTTGGTTCATTTCATTCCATACTACTACATATAGAACCATGATGCAATGCATACAGGTGAACTAGTATGTGTGCCTATTTATGAAGAAGCTGGATCTATAAAAATTACAGACTCTCAGAAATTTCCAGCTATTACTGAATAAACCAACAAGTTTGTGAATCACCCTCTCATCAAAGAAAACTTACCATCAAATGACCAGATGCTTCCTTTTTTTCTGCATACTTAGTGAAGACTTTTTTAGCATAATCCAAGCAACATCCAAGAATTAATCTTAAATCTTAATTTCTGCTATGAATTTGTTTGTTTGGATTTCAATAAAATTATACTTTATTTTAGTTATATTACATGTTCTTATATTTTTTTCATAATCTTAAATCTTAAATATGAACTTAGGTGAAATTTTATTTTTGGAAGTGAAATGAAACTATTTTATAATTATAATAATAAAAAATTAAAAATTTCTGTCATTTGCTTTAAGCAAGCATTCTCATCGGAAAAGTAACAAGCACAGAGCAATTTGATATCATTACAAGCACATAGAATTAGAGAAGAGAATAGAAGAGAATTAGAGAAGAGAATTTTTTTTACAAGTGTACCTTGAGGCCTGAGGCTTCGATTGAGTGGGCAGTGGCGTATTGGTGACTTGGTGGCATTGTCAATGGAGATTGAAGAGAATAGAAAAGAGTAAGGAGAAGGAGATGGCTGCTGAGAGGGGTGAGGGTTGGGAGAAGAGAACAAGTGTGAAAACCCTAATTTTTGGAATTTATATATGTGACTAAAATTCGGGTTGGGTCGGGTTTGACCCGATTTTTTTTGAAAAACCCGTGACCTGACTCGAAATATGCAGGTCGGGTTCCTTCAACCCGAATTTTTTTCCTGAGTTATAAAGCCCGAGCGGGTCGGATCGGGTTTCGTCGGGTCGGGTCAGGTCGACTTTTGACCCGTAAAATTGTTCACCCCTAATAAACAATAAACACAAGATAATCATTCTTACAAAGCAAGAACTCATAAAAGATAAAGTAGAGAGTGAAGGGAAGAAAGAATTCTCGTTTGCAGTCTCGTACTTCAAACTCCAACTCCTATTGATACACTCATTTTTGTCTTGCTTTAGGCGTTCTTCTTTATTATGAGACTCCAAAATTATGTTATGACGCTTGTTTTCTAGGTATTAGGACAATTTTTTTCTTATATATGAGGCCATATGGGGTGTTTCCTTGTTAAAAATTGGATTTATGATGAACTAGGATACACATTTTGGGTCGTAACGCGCGTCACGTGCGTCGTTACGTGCGCTGACCATGATTGGCACGTCACGATGCTCAAGCTTGGGCATCGCGATTCGCTAAGCTCCGTGACTCTCTGGTTCATCTTCCTTTATGTGCACGTCTTGATGCATTACGCATGTCGGGATGCGCATTTTCACTTTGAAATAAGGCTCAATTTATTCCGTATCTTGCCGTTTTCATCCCTCGTTGAATCCGTTGAGTCGTGATATTATTTTAACCTACAAAATACTCTCAAAACACATCACTTCGTTCATGTAAATATCTCTAAATTAGATGCTCATCACACCCTCGAACTTAATATTTTGCTAGTCCTCGAGCAAAACAAAAAAAATAAAATAAAAAAACTAAAAATTAAAAACTAATTAACCTACGCCACTTCCGTAGGGATCACGATTGCATTTAGCGTATGCAACAAGAATTTAAACCCATAGGCGATCCTAATGGATGCGTTATAGTCTCGTGAGGGCTTACAGTGATGATACCCACAAACATCATTCACATGAGCATGCAATCACAAGCAAATATAAAAACTAAAAATAAAAACTAACTAAATAAAATCGTCTTGGGAGTTACATATAATATTGTCCTCAGAAAATGCTTAGTAAGGAAACCCAAGAACCTTCAAAGTACCCAACACAACTTAAATCCAAGTCCTTGAATAACTCATTTAAGCCAGATTCATAGTGTGTATGTACAAGTCTGGTCACAACTCGATTCTTAAGAAAGTCAACTCAGTTATTTCATCTCAAAAATTGGGAACCGATGGGTCAAACTAGCTTAGATGTCTCAACATGCACACACCCCCAAACTTAAAATTTGTATTTTCCTCAATGTAAGATAAGCGTAAAGAAACAAATTATGAGGAACAAAACTACCGTGCGTGGAGTTGATCAGACTTCTACTGGTCAGAATTTGGTTGCGCAGGCTGTGTGTTTTGTACTAGTACCTACATAATACACATGCAAACTATTAAACATACAAATAGAACATAATAAAATAAAACTAAAATAAAGAAAATAAAAATAAACACATTATTTGTCTCATTGTTAACGCTAAATTTAACATCTCAGGCAAACTTGACCACCCAAATGCTCATGGTGGTTTCAATTCATGTGATGGACTTGCAGCTGCGTCTTTCCTAATTTCACGTCATTTCATTCTATGCGACATGATGTACTTGGACTGTTTGGCACCCACACTTATTTTCTTTTGCTAATAGATGTAGAGGTGATAGTTGCTAGTTTCACTTTCCCTTTTGGTTTAGATGGACTAGGGTCGGGTGGTTTTGGCGGTGTAGTGGCATGATGTAGCATGGTGTCAAACTGATGGCACACCTCAGCTATGTTGTAATGCTTTTCATGAAAATTCACCTTGAATATCTCGCATACCACTGTTTCATCAACCACATTGACTATCTACCTTTCTATTCTAACTTCCTTTTGGTCCGCCATTGACTCCATTAAATCTCTATTTTCTGGACGTTCTTGATTTCACGAAAGGTCAAACATTCTGACAATCATCTCTTTTCCATTAACTCAGAAGGTTAGGATGCCATATTGTACATTTATTATTGCTCTTCTTGTTGCCAAAAAATATCTTCCCAAGATGCAAGGTATATTTGTATCTGTATATTCCTCAATCTCCAGAACAATAAAATCTGTTGGAAGCTTAAAATCTCCCACCTTAACCATAATATCCTCCATTTTCCCTTTGAGTACCTTCATGGTTCTATGATCTATCATCAAATTAAAAGGTCATGGACGTGGGCTTTAGCTCATGGTATCTCAATCATTTTGCCATAGGCAGCGGAATTAGATTGATTCCTGACCCTAAGTCGCATAAGGCACTTGTCTCGAAATCTGTAATGGTACAGTCTATGGTAAACATGCCAAGATCCTTACACTTTGTTACAGTCGGTCTTTACAATATGACCCTACACACCTCAGTAAGCCTTTATTTTTTGACAGTGTTGCCCATTTGTGACGTCACAACTCTTTTATATGGTTGATTCTCCATATATTCCTCTAATTCTTCCATGACATCAGCCCAGCCGGGAATGGAGGCTTGGGTTTATAGTCCAACGAACTTCTCTTAGGCTCTTGCTTTATTGGTGTGGAGGTGATGAATGGCTCATTTGCTTCTATTTATTCATTACTGACTGAGACGATATTTTAAAATTCTCTATTTTCTTTTACGATTGTCTTCTATGTCACTTGGAAAAGCTCCTAGTGGCCTCTGACTTTGATTAATGGCAAACTATTCAAGTTGGTTTTCCAGTGCTCTCAAAGACATTGCTTACCTCTGAAATATGGCATCATATTTGGCTTCTTGCCTTTTGAGCATATCTATGATCATCTCTTCTAAGCCTGGCTTGTTTTCATATCATTGTCCATTACTTTACTGCTGGCATTCTTAGGGAGCATTGTATCTTTCATACGATCCTGTTTCTTGGTTGTTCTTCCATCTAAAGTTGGGATGTTCCTGTGTTGGAGTTGGTGCTTGGAGCGTCAATCTGAATAATGTATGATACATTATTATTTTATTATTTATTAATAAAATGACTATATTTTCATTTCAACCTTGTTAATGGTAATGTCATTATGCATATTAGTTTGATATATAAATATGCTGAGAATGACATCGATCATAGAATAGTCATGTAGTAATATTGGACACTAGGAGGTCTGATATTCGGATAGTATTACTATTATAAACTATTTTAAAAGTAAATATTCCTAGTCGCTGGTTTTGGAATGCTGTCGAATTCTTATAAACCTAGAAGACTAGCACATATCATATATTGGAATTGGTGTTCCAATGGTCTAACCCGATGTACCATGAGTAAGGGAAGCTCGTATAGACATATAGATCATCATTGGAACGAATATTGAATGACTCACATGTGATTTCTAATAGTTGGAAGTGATGGAGTTGGTGCTTGAAGTACCAATCCGATTTGTATATTTTATTATTTATTAATAAAATAACTATATTTTTCATTTCATACCTCATTAATGGTATTGTTATTATGCGTATTAGATTGATGTATAGATATGCTAAGAATGACATCGACCTTAGAATAGTTTTGACACTAGGTGTAAAATATTCTTAAAGTAAATATTCCTAGTCGTTGGTTTAAAAATACAGTCGAATTCCTATAACCTAGAAGACTAGCACATGTCGTATATTGGAATTGGAGTTCCAATGGTTTAACGTGATGTACCATGAGTTTTGGAAACTCGTATAGACATGTGGGTATTCATTGGAGCGAATACTGAATGGCTCATAGGTGATTTCTAATAGTTGAAAGTACACACCACCGTCAATAGGAATCTCCTCGAGTCGAGTAGCATATGTAATCCTTTGACTATAGGATATCATTGATTTTGTGTGAGATCCTCCACACTTAAATGACATGTATCTCAGAAACCTTTCATGGTCTGGCCTCTAGATGTTCGTTGGGTGTGGATCGATGCACTCAGTAATCAAGTGTGAAGTAAGATAGGATCTGTCGGCCCTTATGTGTACCATAAGGGTTTTAGGTATCCATGTGAGTAAAGTCACAATTGTTAAATCTTTGGCCAAAGTCGATCACCTAGGGTGGATCGCATCAGTTATAAAGAATCATGGACATGTTGACATGAGATGCGCATCTCGGAAACTTGACGGTATATTCTATATTTCCTAAGCACAACTCGGATAGCCTATGACCAGTGCTTTCACACGCGTATAACGTAACACACGTATTGTTCAAGTAGTATAAAAAGTATCGATCCCACGAGGACTTAATACCTAATCTACTAATTTTATGAGGTCAAATAATTACTAGTATCTAACAAGTTGATTGATTGATTTGAAATGGTGATGATTTTGAATTTAAAAACAAGTAAATAAAATTGCACGAAAGTAGGTTTAAGAAAATTCAATATTAAGAAACTATCTAGGGTTGTGAATCTTTCCAATATCTTTTAAAAGATGAAGTGGTTATTTCATGTTTGTGTAATATATCAGTTTACTAACCTGGAACACTAAATTATGTGAAAGCCTCTGTCGATGGTTAGACGCAAATACCCAGTATAACCCAATTGAACCATATGTCTATGTCAACCAAATTACATGGATTCATTAAGTTTAAGTTCCAATTATGGCTACCCCCGCCCGAAAGGTATATGTCTATCCTGTAAGGAAATCTATTAAATGGTTATTTATCCTCAAGGAAGATCGTGGGCTATTAACTCTAAGGCTGAAACCTAAAATTCCTTTATCAAGTTTATTTTAGATTTACCAAATCAATCTTATTAGTGGCCAATTAACAAGACGCATTAAGCTTAAGACTTAATAAGTAAACTTTTAAATTACCAAAACTATAAAATAACCCCTTATAAACCAGTGATATTATAATTCATCACAACCCTAGATAACTAACTTAGTTACGACATATAACTAGGGCTAGTAAAAACTTAAAAGTAAAAGACATAAAATAAAATGCTTAAAAGTAAATAAAGAAAATTACAATAAAAGAAAATGCTAGGGCTAGAGGATCTACTTTTATCACTACTATTTTAGATATCTCCCTTAATATAATATATTAACTTGTGTGATATTACCAATCAGCTATATAGGCGGTAACCTGATTAAGTCAAATTAAGTCCATAAACCAGCCATAGAGGTGGAAATTACCAACCGACCAACCAGGCGATATCCATGCTTAGTCAAATTAAAACCAATTTAATATCAATTACCAACCGGCTAATATAGCGGTATCCTTGTTAAGTCAAATTTTAAATAGTGAATATATTATAATTAGAGAGATTAATCTAAATAACAGTAATAAAAGTTTTACCTTTCACCATAGCAGCGGGAAGTTACCTCCTCATGTTGAATAGTAAAAACTGAAAAAGTAAAGAAAGTAAATTATTATTACAAAACGTAATTAAAATTAATTACAAAACTGAAATTAAAAGAAACTAGTTATGAAACTCCCTATTTACATCAGAGAATTCAGAGAGGAAGGTACAACTGAAATCAGAAAAATGAGCTGAATTTATAGGCCTCGGCAGGGTGTCCGCGTCGCGACGCGCATCTCGCGTCGCGACACGCGTGATTGACTGCGTGGAATGCAGAGAGCTCGACACTTGGCATTATGGATAAGGTGATAAGGTGACACATGTCAAGGCGGCTGGGAGCTAAATGATTGTGTTGATATGGTGATGACGTGGCGCTGACGTGGCGACACGTGGCGAAAGTGACTATCGTCACCGTAGGATTACGACACTTGGCATGCTGTGATTGGTTGACGATGATGTGGCAAAGTTGACTCGGTCTTCTACTGACATGGCGATGACGTGGCTAACACGTGGGGTGACACATGGCGACACGTGGTGATGGCGATTGTCGGCATCATTGGATGATGACACGTGGCACGGCGCACGTTAGCAAATCGGTTGTGATTTTGACACGTGTCACGACGCACTTTAGCAAAGTCAAACTTCTCAGATTCTTACACGTGTCTCTGGTGCATGTTAGCATTGACCGGCGCACGTTAGGCGTCGCGACGCGCAAAATGACAAAAATGCCTCTTTTGTCATTTTTCACTGTTTTGGCCCAAAATCACCTCCAGAATGTCCTGAAACTTTATTTATCTATAAAATTACACAAAACACATCAAAATATTCACAAAACGCAAGAAACTATACAAAATATTTGGTTAAATGAGTGGGAAATAGTGATACATTTACCACTCATCACACCCCCAAACCTAATATTTTGCTAGTCCTCGACCAAAACATAGAATAAAATAACATAAACATCTTTAAAATAAAATTTAACTAAGCCACTTTCGTAGGGATTACGGTTGCATTTAGCTTATGCAACAAGCCTTTAAACCCCTAGGTGTCCCTAGTGGACGAGTTGTAGTCTCGTGAGGGTTTACAACAATGATACCCACAAACATTTTACAAAAGTAAAAAGGTAGTGAAACTACTGCACACAAAAGCAAAAAGACAAGAGAAAAGAGAATAAAGAGGTTAGTGACTAATCAGGTGAAACTTCTACTCCAAGTTACTGGTTGTTTTCTTTCTTTCTTTCTAAATTACCGAATAAGTAAATTCTCCGATTATATTTACCATTCTCCATATGCACAGCCAATAAAATATTAATCAACTCATTTTTTTCCCACAACAGTCACAAGTGCAGTTGATAAGAGAGTAATATTTTTGTCCTAAAGTTTTATCAGGATTCACACCTTTTTGCATCAATGGAATAATTCTTCTGATTTTTCTGATTTTTTTCTTTGATTTTTTTATTTTTTCTTTGATTTTTTTTTATTTATATACAATATCTTCCATCTATGTAGCGAGTGTTGGGTCGGTGGCTCCTAAACCAGTTGGCTTTAGGGCAATAGGTGTTAAGACACCCCTACGGACTTAATTACTCAGACTTCAGATATATATTTTTGCAACATCCTTGATCCATGTAGCGAGCTTTGGGCCAGTGACTCCCAAACCAGTTGGCTTTAGGGCACTAGATGTTAAAACACCCCTACAGACTTAATAACTCGGATCTCAGACGTTTTTTTTTTTACTCCATTACTTTTTGAGATGCTTCCTCCAATTAAACTAGAGCACTGAATATTACAAACTTTTCAATTACAGCTTATGTCTGTATTTTACCATGCATGTTGATAATATCTGCCAACTGAGCATATGAAGATCCATTTTAGTCAATTTTATGGAGAATTTACAAATTAAATAATTCAAAAGGAAATAAACAAAAATTAAATTGTTTTGAAAATGGGTTGAAATACGTATCAGGAATAGGAACTCCTTACACAGCTATCTCTCACCAATTTCACCTTTTTAGTCAAAATAAAAACAAAAACGCAAAATATTTTTGTAATTTTTGAAAATTTTTCAATTTTTTTGTATTTTTCGAAAAATTTTAGACTAAAAACAACACACAACTAAAAATAAGATACTGATCAACTAATTCCCTCCCCCAAACCTAAATGAGACATTGTCCCCAATGTCTTAAACAGTAGAAGAAGAGTTTAGAAGATAGTACCTGGTTAACTGAAATTCTACACGAAAAGTTAAAGGTTAAGATCCAGATTAATCGGACGCCTCTTACCACGATCATCCTCGGACCAATTTATCTTTGAAAGGATAGGGTCAATTTGTGGTTCATAGGCTAAGATTTGGTCAATTAGATCCGGAGCAGTTCTGGAAGTGAAGAGGAGTTCTTTTAAAGGTTTTGACACGAACCCATTTCTCCGGGCATCATCAAGAAACACACAAAGAAAATCATAAAATCCTTCAACGTTGTACAGTCCAAGCGGTTTCTGGTGTATGTTCAGGTTCGCCCAAGATAACACTGTAAAAATTTCCTCCAATGTACCCAAGCCACCTGGAAAAGCAATAAAAGCATCAGCACGGTTAATCATTTCTACCTATCGTTCAGACATACCTGGCACAATCAGTTCCTCTCCGTTTGATGGTCCAATAAGATTTGCTTCTGCCAAGGGTTTTGGGATGATTCCCAAAACGTGACCGCCTCCCTCCTGTACAGCTTTTGAAACGATCCCCATAAGTCCAAGATTGCCTCCGCCATATACTAAGTGCATATTCCTTGCAGCTAAGACTCGACCCAATTCATGTGCTGCTTCTACGTATTGTGGCTTAACACCAACACTAGTACCGCAAAACACACAGATGTTTTCAACTCGTCTTCTTAAAGTGGCTTCCATGTTTTACTCTGGATGTCTTCAAAAGTGCAATGATGAGTTGAATTTATAACACCTGAAAAAGGGTGAGTAAAATAATAGCACTAGTAACTGCCAAATGACAATTATTAGTTAACAGTAAAATAAATCGTGATAGTTAAAAAGGTCTGGATCCTGTCGGAGAAAATAAAAGAAAACAACAAAACAAATTACAATTATTAGGAAAATACAAAGAGATATAATATCTACAAATATTTACGGCTTAATTGACGTCTATGCGTCAGGGACAAGCTTCCCATCTAATTTTCTTATAAATTGGCAAACATGGTCTTTTTGAGTCAGATTCCCGAGACTTAATTGTTGTCTTTCTTTTTGAAATTGTGTATGTAATTTGCGAATGGCTATGTGAACATATCCACTGGGATGCATCTCAAGAGTCAAAGATATATCATCTAAAGACTCCTTACTCAAGCCATCCCTAATGAATTTAATTTTATCTTCGCGATTATCATACACCATTCCTAAAGAACGACAACAAGTATTGCAATTCCAGCGTGCATATTTGTAACAAACACTTATTTTCTTAGCTCTACGTTTCTTTGCATAGGTGCTTCTTCTAAAACCAGGCAGATGTGAAATAAAAGAGTCAGAAGACTCACCTGCCAATCAAACCTGTGCTTCAATAATCCAACGAATATCAGTTGGAATACCTTTGATCATCAGTAATCTCATCCGTTCCAAGCGAGCTTTGTAGACTTTCATCAGAGATTTTTGAGGGAGAGAAGGAAATTGCTTGTGAAGATTTGCGAGAACTTCTTCCATCGTGAAATGACTTTACCTGCAAAAATTAAACACACAAAAATAAAACACACCAGATCACAATATATACACAAATTGCATGGGTTGCCTCCATGCGAGCGCTAAGTTTAACATCGTCAGCTAGACGTGACTGCCCGAATGTTAGGCTGGATCTGAAAGTGTGACACTTTCTTTTTGTCGCTCAAATGATTCTCCCCAATAGTGCTTGACACGCTTGTTTTTAACCTTGAATGTTTTGTTGGAGTCAGGATCATGTATCTTAACGGCTCTATCTGATAAAACCTTGGTGATTAAGCATTGACCTGACCACCATGATTTTGGCTTCCATGGGAAGAATTTCACCCTTGATTTGTTTAACAGTACCTTCTGCCCTGGTTCCAGTTGTATGCGCACTAACTTCTCATCATGTCTCTTCTTGGCCTTTTCTTTGTACAATTTGGCATTTTCAAAAGGCTGTATGTGAAATTCTTCCAATTTGTTGAGCTTGTGGAAATGTTTCTCTTCTGTTGCTTGTAGTGTAAGAATATGCGTCTTTAATGCACAAGACGTTTTATCTTCAGGCTCCACAGGCAGTTGACATGCTTTAAGTTTGTCAGTATAACTTTTCCTTTCATCAGAATTCTGGATGGTACTATGTATTACATCAAGTCTGAAACATTCCTCCTTCTTTTCATCATCTGGGAAATTCATGGCCTTGAAAACATTGAATGTTACTTCTTAGTCCTGTACCCTCATGGTTAATTATCCTTTTTGTACATCAATAATAGTTCGACCTATAGCCAAGAACGGTCTCCCGAGGATGATTGGCACGTCTGCGTCTTCCTCCATATCAAGGACAATAAAATCTGCTGGGAAAATGAATTTGTCAACCTTGACCAGCACATCCTCAACTACACCTCTCGGAAATACTAGTGTTCTATCAGCAAGTTGCAGAGAGACTGAAGTGGGCATTGTTTCTCCAATCTGCAGTTTCCTGAAAATAGAAAAAGGCATCAAGTTAACACTTGCACCTAAATCACATAAAGCCATACCAAAGTTATGTTCTCCTATGATGCAAGGAATGGTGAAACTGCCAGGATCTTTCAACTTTGGGGGAAGCTTCCTCTGAATGATGGCGCTACATTCTTCTGTCAATGCTACTGTCTCGTAATCTCTCAATCTTCATTTTCGTGAAAGAATGTCTTTCATGAATTTTACATAGCTGGGCATTTGTTCCAAGGCTTCTGCAAATGGAATGTTGATGTGCAGCTTTTTGAACACCTCCAGGAAACGAGCAAACTGCTTGTCCAGTTTATTTTTCTGAAGACGCTGAGGAAAAGGTGGAGGTGGAGTGATCTGTTCTTTTTCCTTTGCTTCCTTTTCTTCCATCTGTTGCTTTGTTTCTTTTGGAACTTCCTCAGCAGTTGTTTTGGCTCCAACATCTTTATTGATTTCAGTACCGCTTTTTAACATGATGGCATGACACTGCTCCTTCCTATGTTCCTTGGATTTGGTTTTGTATTGCTGGGAAGATTCCCTGGCGGTCTGTAACTCTGAGCATTGGTCAGTTGTCCAATTTGATTCTCCAATGCTTTGATGGAAGCATATTGGCTTTGAAAAATATCATCATATACTGCTTGTTGCTTTTTGAACATCTCTGCAATCCATTCTTTCATTTCTGGTTCTTTTTCAAACTCCTGGCTTTTGTTATGTTGCTAGAATCCAGGTGGTGGAAAATTATTTTGCCCTGAATTGTTGCTCCATGAAAAATTGGGATGATTCCTCCACCTTGGGTTGTAGGTGTTGGAATATGGATTGTTCCCATGTCTGTTGAAATTGTTGACATAATTCACCATCTCTTCAAGTTGGTTTGGTTCTAGTGCTCCTCCATATGGTGAACTTGTGGCTCCAATGTTGTTTTGAGTGCTGAAAGTCTCCATGAATTTACATATCTGATCCAGCTTAGCGTTGACTGCTGTATTGGCTCCAACTTCATAAATTCCTGCAATTCTTTGGATCATGCTCCTTTCTGTTGGCCACAAGGAATTGTTGTTGGCCATTTCTTCGATTAGGTCCCAGGCTTGATCTTCTCCTTTTTCCATCAAAGCTCCTACAGCAGCAGCATCAATTGTGGTTCTCATTAGTCCAGAAAGTCCATTATAGAAAGTTTGGACTTGAAGCCATTTTGGAATCTCATGGTGAGGACATTTCCGAAGGAAATCTTTGTACCTTTCCCAAGCTTCATAGAGAGTTTCCGAGTCTTGTTGTACAAAGAATGTGATGTCATTCCTCAGCTTTCCAGTTCTGGCTGGTGGAAAGTACTTTGCAAGAAATTTGGTGGCTAAAGTGTTCCAAGTTGTGATGGAACCTGCTGGTAGTGAATGTAGCCAAGCTTTAGCTCTGTCCTTCAAGAAGTATGGAAAAACCTGCAGTCTCATTGCTTCTTCAGCTTCTCGGTTGTAATTGAAAGTGCGGCAAACTTCCAGAAAGTTACTGATGTGGGTATTAGGATCTTCAGTTGCTTTTCCCACAAACTGCATTGACTGCTGAATCATCTGAATGCATGTTTTGATGTCACACGCATTTGCTGGTAAAGGAGGAAGTACAATACAAGAAATGAAGCCGTCGACCACCGGAATGGTTCTGTCTCGAATGGGTATTGGTGGTGAAACATCCAAAGGTTCAGGTTCCATGTTGACTAAAGCTTCTTCGCCTTCACGCCTTTCCCTTCTCAACTGTCTGATGGTTCTTTCAATTTCTGAGTCAAACGGTTGGAGTTTAAAGCTTCTGGTTCGTCTCATGTAGTTTTTGAGAACCTGAAACACAAGAAAACAGAAATAATAAGTAAAAAAGAAATTAGATACAAGTAAAGGTATCTAACCTCAAAACTAATAGTGAAAGATAAATAAGTCCCCGGAAACGGCGCCAAAAACTTGACCGGCGTAATCACACGCGTATAACGCAAGCGCACATATTGTTCAAGTAGTATAAAAAGTATCGATCCCACGAGGACTTAATACCTAATCTATTAATTTTATGAGGTCAAATGATTACTAGTATCTAACATGTTGATTGATTGATTTGAAATGGTGATGATTTTGAATTTAAAAACAAGTAAATAAAATTGCACGAAAGTAGGTTTAATAAAATTCAATATTAAAAAACTATCTAGGGTTGTGAATCTTTCCAATATCTTTTAAAAGATGAAGTGGTTATTTCATGTTTGTGTAATATATCGGTTTACTAACCTGAAACACTAAATTATGTGAAAGCCTCTGTCGATGGTCAGGCGCAAATACCCAGTATAACCCAATTGAACCATATGTTTATGTCAACCAAATTACCTGGATTCATTAAGTTTAAGTTCCAATTATGGCTACCCCCGCCCAACAGGTATATGTCTATCATGTAAGGAATCTATTAAAGGGTTATCTATCCTCAAGGAAGATCGTGGGCTATTAAGTCTAAGGCTGAAACCTAAAATTCCTTTGTCAAGTTTATTTTAGATTTACCAGATCAATCTTATTAGTGGCCAATTAACAAGACGCATTAAGCTTAAGACTTAATAAGTAAACCTTTAAATTACCAAAACTATAAAATAACCCCTTATAAACTGGTGATATTAGAATTCATCACAACCCTAGATAACTAACTTAGTTACGACACATAACTAGGGTTATTAAAAACTTAAAAGTAAAAGACATAAAATAAAATGCTGAAAAATAAAGAAAATTACAATAAAAGAAAATGCTAGGGCTAGAGGATATAATTTTATCACTACTATTTTAGATATCTCCTTTAATATAATATATTAACTTGTGTGATATTACCAACCAGCCATATAGGCGGTAACCTGATTAAGTCAAATTAAGTCCATAAACCAGCCATATAGGCGGAAATTACCAACTGACCAACTAGGCAGTATCCATGCTTAGTCAAATTAAAACCAATTTAATATCAATTACCAACCGATCAATATAGCGGTATCCTTGTTAAGTCAAATTTTAAATAGTAAATATATTATAATTAGGGAGATTAATCTAAATTGCAGTAATAAATGTTTTACCTTTTACCCTCGCAGTGGGAAGTTACCTCCTCATGTTGAATAGTAAAAACTGAAAAAGTAAAGAAAGTAAATTATTATTACAGAACGTAATTAAAATTAATTACAAAACTGAAATTAAAAGAAACTAGATATAAAACTTCCTATTTACATCAGAGAATTCAGAGAGGAATGTACATCTGAAATCAGAAAAATGAGCTGAATTTATATGCCTCGGTAGGGCGTCCGCGTCGCGACGCGCATGTCACGTCGCGACGTGCGTGATAAATGGCGTGGAATACAGAGAGCTCGACAGGTGGCATTCTGGATAAGGAGATAAGGTGACACGTGGCAAGGTGGCTGGGAACTGAATGATTGTGCTGATGTGGCGATGATGTGGCGCTGACGTGGCGACATGTGGCAGAAGTGACTGTCGGCACCGTAGGATTACGACACGTGGCACGCT
This sequence comes from Zanthoxylum bungeanum, assembly GCA_019454045.1. NCBI lineage: Eukaryota > Viridiplantae > Streptophyta > Magnoliopsida > Sapindales > Rutaceae > Zanthoxylum > Zanthoxylum bungeanum. The sequence goes on from SKCR01051729.1 coordinate 20,820, forward strand.
GTGATTGGCTGATGATGACGTGGTGATGACATGGCAAATTTGACTCGGTCTTCTGCTGACATGGCGATGACGTGGCTGACACGTGGGGTGACACATGGCGACACGTGGCGATGGCAATTGTCGGCACCATTGGATGATGACACGTGGCATGGCGCACGTTAGCAAATCGGCTGTGATGTTGGCACGTGTCACGATGCACTTTAGCAAAGTCAAACTTCTCAGATTCTGACACGTGTCTCTGGCGCATGTTAGCATTGACCGGCGCAAGTTAGGCGTCGCGACGCGCAAAATGACAAAAATACCCCTTTTGTCCTTTTTCACTGTTTTGGCCCAAAATCACCTCCAAAATGTCCTGAAACTTTATTTATCTACAAAATAACACAAAACACATCAAAATATTCACAAAACTCAAGAAACTATACAGAATATTAGGTTAAATGAGTGGGAAATAATGATACATTTACCACTCATCAGCCTACGACGGAGGGATTGTTAAACATATATGATGACCTCAACTTGTATAGTTCAAAAAGGTCATTCGTGTTCTTCGCGAATTCGGAGGTGGCCGAATTACATACATATTAGCTAGGCTTATATGATGAACATGTCTGAACTTAGAGAGTCCCAGTATGAAGTGTACTCGTTGAGCACTTGGGTAGCTGACCAGTGAGTAATCACACGCGTATAACGCAAGCGCACGTATCGTTAAAGTAGTATAAAAAGTATCGATCCCACGAGAACTTAATAGCTAAGCTATTAATTTATTAAGCCAAATTTTTACGAGTATCTAATGGATTGATTGTTTGTTTGGATAGTGACTTTAAACTTAAAACAAGTAAATAAAATGACGTGAAAGTAAATTGATGAAGATTCAAGATTATGAAACTATCCAAGGTTGTGAATCTTTCCAATATCTTTTTAAAGATGAAGTGGTTATTTTACGTTTGTGTAATATATTGGTTTATTAACTTTGAACACGAAATTCTACAAAAGCCTAAGTTGATGGTCAGATGTAAATACCCAGTGTAACCCAATTAATCATATGTCTATGTCAACCATGTTATCTGAATTCATTAAGGTTAAGTTCCAATTGTGGCTACCCCTGCCCAACAGGTATATGTCTATCTTGTAAGGAAATCTATTAAATGGTTATCTATCCTCAATGAAGATCGTGAGCTATTAAGTCTAAGGTTAAAACTTAAAATTCCTTTGTCAAGTTTATTTTAAGTTTACCAGATCAATCTTATTAATGGCCAGTTAACAAGAAGCATTAAGCTTAAGACTTAATAAATAAACCTTTATATTACCCAAACTATAAAAAAATCCATTATAAACCGGTGATATTGGAATTCATCACAACCCCAGATAACAGACTTAGTTATGACACATATCTAAGGCTAATAAAAACTTAAATAAAATAAAAGACATAAAGTAAATTCTGGAAATTAAATAAAGTAAATGCTGGAAAGTAAATGCGGAAAAGTAAATGCTGGAAAAGTAAATGCTGGAAAAGTAAATGTTGGAAATTAAAAATGTAAAAGTACAATAAAAGAAAATACTGGGGGTTAGAGGATCCATTTTTATTACTACTATTTTAGATATCTCCCTTATTATAATATATTAACTTTGTGTGATATTACCAACCGACCATAAGGCGGTATCCTGATTATGTCAAATTAATAATTAATTCCAACCGACCATAAGGCGGTATCTAGTTTAGTCAGGTTAAAACTAATTTCATTAAATCCAACCGACCATAAGGCGATATCCTCATTAAGTCAGGTTTTAAATAGTTTATATATTATAATTAAGGGAGATTAATCTAAATATTAGTAATAAAAGCTTTACCTTTTACCCCAGCATGGGGAGTTACCTCCTCATTGCGTAAAAGTAAAAACTGAAAAGTAAATAAAAGAAGGTACTATTATGTAAAAGTAAATTGCAGAAAGTAAAGTCTGAAAAGTAAAGAAAAGAAAGTGCAAATGCGAAAATTAATTACTGAAAGCTGTAAATAAACAAACAAGATACAATCTTCTTAGTATTCTTAAGGAATTACATAGAAGAAAGTATGAATTGAATTCTGAATTTCGGCCTGAATTTATAGGCATCAATAAGCCATGCGCGTCGTGCCGTGCACACCTTGCGCATCGCGACGCACCGTTAATTACGGCGTAAAAACTGGATCTGGTGACACGTGTCCGGTGGCTATTGGCAGCTGAATTATTATGCTGACGTGGTGATGACATGGCGATGTTGATTGTCGGCAGCATGTGATGGTGACACGTGTCTGGCGCACGTTAGCAGTCGCGACGCGTAAGTGCTTTGAGTCGCGACGCCCAAAAGACAGTTTTGTCATTTTTGTCCGTTTTTCACTGTTTTGGCCCTGATTTGATTTCAGAGAGTCCTGAAACTTTATTTATCTACAAAATAACACAAAACACATCAAAATATTCACAAAACTCAAGAAACTATACAAAATATTAGGTTAAATGAGTGGGAAATAGTGATACATTTACCACTCATCAGTAGCCAATTAATTTTGATAAAAGATAATATTCGATATTATAATTATCAACTAATCAAGTATTATTGGATAACATTGATTATTTACTTTGACCTAATTAGATTAATTGGATTAATTCAATAATGACACAATGGCTTAATTGTAAAATCATAATTATCTCTACCATTTGAGGATATTATGGTAATTGTAAGTATGTAATAATAGGTGGTTTTGGCTTGATTTAATTGGATTAAATCAAGGTGGCAAACATTTAACTAATCCATTTCCTAATCATTGGATTGATTTAATTGAATTAAATCTAAGTGGGAGACAATGGAGATTAGTCACACGTAATTATATATATGTGGACAAATTAGATTAAGCCCACTTAAAAGTTGATTACAACTTTTATTAATAAAAAATTGACTAAGTTTTGCTATAAATAGCAAGCTTTAGGAAGGTTTTATTTACAAGAAAAATAACAAGCATAAGAAAATTCTTGAGAGATTAGCCTAAGTTAGAGAAGTGTTTAGAGAAGCTTGCGAGTTCTCTACAACATTTCATCTATGAGAAATCAAGATTGAATCTTGAAGTGAAGCTTGGAAGCATTGGAAACAAGATTGGATCTTGAAGTCAAGCTTGCACACCTTGGAGGTTCTCCAATGTAACATCCTCGATCTGGGAGATGCTACCGGCAGGGGATAGACCGTTCTAACCCCATAACCCTCTAACTCTCCAACTATGATCATTTACTAACACTCTTTTAATTTTATCTTTTATATATGGGACCGTGGTCCAAATTTAAATAACATACAAACTCAACTACCATATCTGTAACTACATACATATTAATACTTGATTTTTACAGTGACTGATTCAAACAAAGACTAATACAAAACTTTTACTCAATACTGACTGGACGCTCTCTGACTCTGACTTGGACTGGTAGACTCCATCCCTAGTGACCGCATCAGTATCCATCCTCCCGAGCTCATCCTCCGAGAGTACCTACAATACCAGGAAACTAAAAGTGGGGTTAGATAGCTATACGATCTAAGTGAGTGGACGAAAATTGAAAATTGATGTAAAAACTTTTAGTTTCAAAACCATAGTTCCAAATACATCTTTATATGAAAACTATTTTCTGGAAACTTCCTCTGAAATCTCTTTATAAAACTTGTCTCTCTGATGCTTTTGAAACTCTGGTTTCTGAAAACTATTTTCAAAAAATCTGATTTCTGAAAACTGTGTACTGAAAATCTGAAAACTGTGTTCTGAAAATCTGAAACCCGCGAGCTGTTATGTATCTGAAAACCTTGACGTATGAGGGCTTTACGTATCGCCTTCCCCTCATACGCCTAACTGTAGCCAGCAATGCAAAACCATGACTTTGGGGCGTTACATATCGCCGTCCCCCAAAGTATGCCACTACTGTCTCTAAAACTTGTGGCCTTGGGGCGTTATGTATCGCCATCCCCAAGCCACAAACTAGAACTGGGGGTGCGGATGTATGCTACCACTCAAGCTTTGAACTAGAGTCCAGGTACACGAACCTATGCCGTCATTCTGGCTCTGAAATTAGGATCTAGAGGCGTTACGTATCACCGTCCCCCTAGTCCTCTATATGTGCACATGTCCTCTGTATCCGTTAATTCCAAATGTATCTCAAGTTACATAATGGGGTGAGTTTTTCCCTAATGCTCTGAAAAATCATAAACTCATGCTTTAAAACTTTTATGTTTAAAACATAACTTAAAGCATAAGTTTCATGAAATAACAGTGATAAAAGAAATCTAACACCCTAAGGCATAAAAAAATAAGTCTGTTATCAAAACTTAATAAATAAAACCAGTTAAAGAAAAGAGATCCACTCAATGTACTTGGAAATTGGTTGGAACTATACTGCTTCGTCGAAGGAGATCACAATTCCTGCAATGGTCTAAAGATGATAGCTTGATCTGACTAAAAGTTACGAGATGAATTCTAGAACTAGGCTAAACCACTAATTTTAAATGTGTAAAGTCGTATTTCGGTATATCATGTTGTACTAGAATGTAATGTGAGCATAAGAATTGGTTTGAGATCTTAAAGGTGGTCTCTAATACACTGGGGGTGGAACTGGAATGGTCTAAAAATCAATTTGGCCGAATTTTATATCCGCGTCACGACGCAAGGGTCCTGTGTGTCATGACGCGCGCCATCTAGAAACTGCCCAATAATTCCATCACGCGTCGCGACACAATGGTCTTCCTGCATCGCGACGCAGACCTGCTTCCCAGGTTCTGCATTTTGTGGTTCTCATGTGATTTTTACCCAATTTCATCCCCAAACTTCCATACACAATCCACTAAATTACACCAACTCCACACATACTAAACTACCATTTTATCATCATCAATCACTCAATTAATCCATCACATATAATTTACCCAAATTTTACCAAAACTTTACAAATTAGGATTTATCAACCTTTCCATTCCTTTAATTATCAAAATCATAATATCATCAACACAACCATGTACCCAACATAATATAAGCATAAATTCATCAAAACTTTAAAAATTTATAATTTGGGTCATGCATTCATACCTCTTTCTTCTTGGTTTTCTTATCTCTCTATGGGAACACAGGAATCTGGGGTGACGCATGCTGTCCCGGGCTCGCGGCCCGGTCGGGAGTACGGAGTAGCCACGGGGGACTAAACCGGAGAATAATGGAGTCGCCACCCGGTGTGAACCGGGACAAAGATTTAAGGCCGCACTCACCCCTCGCGAGGGAAGATCTCAAACCGTTGGGTTCGGAATGGTCCCTTACTCATGCCACTTGTAATGAAATGATTTACATAATAATTTAATTAGGCTTAAGTAACACTTATTCCTAAGAATATCATGCTTCTAACTCTACATGCAGGGAATTAGTCATCACAACATGCAACATCACATGGAAATCTCATGAACATTTCTCGATCATATGATATGGAAAACTAAGAACAACCTAATCATGCTTGAGTACTATCTCATGAACCTATTAACCAAATAACATGCTAACAGCCTAATCATGCTTGAATATCATCCCAAGAACACATAGAATGGATAAATGCAGGAATACAAATAATATGATTAGCTACATAATACAAGAAAGATCAACCAAGAGGCAATTATGCATGAATATGATAAGACAGACTCAGTTCAGTGTGTGCGCGTTCGTGTAGCGTTCGTAAACGCGTTCAAACGGTAAACAGAAGGTTCGCGTTCGTGTGGCGTTTGATAAGGAGTTCGAACGGAAATGAAACAGAATGCTCACGTTTGTATGGCGTTTGTTAACGCGTTCAAACAGAAATGAAACAGAATGCTCACGTTCGTATGGCGTTCGTGAACGCGTTCGAACGGAAATGAGACCTGATGCATGATAAGGAAAAATGCATGCGCGTTCAAGTTGCGTTCGTAAACGCGTTCGAACGGGAACAGACCTGATGCATGAAATGGGACGCAATACATAAACAACAAAATAAAGGGGCGCGGTGAAGTACTGCCGTAAAGGTGGCCTTTTGGGGCTCTTGGTCTCTCAAAGAGAGGACCTTTAGACCAACATACTAAGCCCATGCGCGTCACATCACAACACATGAAATAAAGATAATAAAAGTGTAGGACTTCGTATGCCCAATTGAACGTACATTCAACCCAAACACACTTCGTCCAGCGCGGCGAAGTAATGTCACAAAGGTGGCCTTTTAGGCTATTCGTCTCTCAAATAGAGGACCTTTGGACTAACTCACTAAGCCCATGCGCTTGATTGAACCATGCATAAAAAGATAAAGACAATAATATCAAACTAAGTATGCCCGATTGAACGTATCTTGCATCCAACCGAACACACATCAACCGGCGTGGCAAAGCATCGTGGTAAAGGGCTTTAACCCCTCCCCATATGGGATTTTTCATTCCACTTACTAAGCCCATGCGCTCGATTGAATCATGCATAAATAAACAACATACAGAATTCAAGTTACGAAAAATAAACAAAAGCAACACAAAACAAAAGAGGGTGCCGTTTACTCAAGCGGTACGTGGAGTTGTGTCCCAAATACAGACCGCACTACCGTCCATTCGGATTCGGCTACGAAATTTACGTCTGGGTTTCCATCCTATATACCACAAGAGACGACACTCTTCCATTCATCCAATACCCACAACACACATCATACACAAACAAGATTTAACAAACAAGTAAAATACAATCAAAATAAATAACAAAAATCAAATAAAGATGAGTGTGAAAAGTACCCTCAGGTCTAACCTTTTAAGCCGTCTCTCGGACTCGCGTTTCACGAAGATCGGAAGGGGTAAAGCTCCGCAACTTTTCTGGTTCACTGGTTTGCCTTTTCCTTCGCTGTTTTGCCGCTCAAGCTACTGTTTCGAGTCCGTTTTGCTGCTATTTCCTTGTGGTTTCGCTGCCGTTTCCTCTATATTCTTTTGCTTACTGTTTTTGGGTGTGTTCTTCCTGTAATTTTCTGTGTGTTGTGTATGAGCTAGCTAGCTAGGGTTGAGAAGGTTGGTGAAGGGTTCTTTTTATAGAGAAGGGTTAGGCTTGACAAGGAAAGGGATTTGATTTGGTGTTGGATAAGGGAAGTCAAAGATTGAGGGATGTGTTTTATGGGCTTTGGGGAGCTAAATGGGCTTGGGTGTGAGGCTAGCAGCAAAACCAGAATTACCGACCACCGTTCGAACGCTTCCTCGAACGCGACACGAACGCCCGCAATCTGCCTGACGTTCGAACGAAGTAACGAACGCAGCACTAACGAAGACAGTGAGCTTGTTTATTCTGAATTTCCCCTTCCGATATCCGTTTCCCGCGGCTTCCGTGACTCAAAAGGTAGTGCCTCCAAATGAGACTCATCATCGGGTTTCACATGCAAAAATACAATGCCTACAGTCGCCCCCACTTTGATGGGACTTGTGCAGTGTGTGACTTTGAACAATCCTATCAAAGTTATGCAATGCATTTCTACTTACCTGGCTCGCCAGCTGTCACTTGACTTACCATGTGTTGAGTTGAGTTGATTTGGTGGTGAGGTGCTGCGACCCCTAGTTCATTCCCGAACCGTGCTCCATTTTTAGAGCGCCATTGTGGGAACACAGAAAATCTGGGGCGACGCATGCTGTTCCAGGCTCGGGGGCCTAGTTGGGAGTACGGAATAGCCACGGGGGACTAAACCGGAGAGTAATGGAGTCGCCACCCGGTGTGAACCGGGAAATGAGATTTAAGGCCGCACTCACCTCTCGCAAGGGAAGACCTCAAACCGTTGGGTTCGGAATGGTCCCTTACTTATGTCACTTGTAATAAAAGGATTTATGTAATAATTTAACCAGGCTTAAATAACATTTATTTCCAAAAATATCATGCTTCTAAATTCATATGCATACATCAACAAGTTCATCACAACATGCAACATCACATGGAAATCTCATGAACATATTTCAATCCTATGATATGGAAAACTAAGAACAACATAATCATGCTTGAGTACTATCTCATGAACCTATTAACCAAATAACATGCTAACAGCCTAATCATGCTTGAATACAATCCCAAGAACACATAGAATGGATAAATGCAGGAATACAAATAATACGGTTGGCTATATAACACAAGAAAGATCAACCAAGAGGCAATTATGCATGAATATGAGAAGGTTGGTGAAGGGTTCTTTTTATAGGCAAAAGGGTTGGGCTTGACAAGGAAATGGATTTGGCTAATTAAAGAGGGATTTGATTTGGTTTGGTTAAGGGAAGTCAAAGATTGAGGGGGGGACAAATCTTGGCTAGATAGGGAAGGTTGAATATTTGATTGGCTTGGTTTAGGAATACAATATTTTAAGTTAGGAATAATATATTGGTTGATTGATTTTAACTTGGTATGATTGTATTTTGATTTAGTATGTGATTTGTTTAATTTAGGAATGATTTTAGTTTAAGTTGGTAATTATTTTATTTAATTATTTAATTAATTTAATTATTATCTTATTTAGTTAATGTTTTAATAATATTTATTTATTTAAATGGGATGTGTTTTATGGGCTTTGGGGGGCTAATTGGGCTGGATGTGAGGCAAGCAGCAAAACCAGAATTACCGACACCGTTTGAACGCTTCCTCGAACGCGGCACGAACGCCCGCAATCCGTTTGACGTTCGAACGTAAACACGAATGCAGCACTAACGAAAACATTGAACCTTGTTTATTCTGAATTTCCCCTTCCGATGTCCGTTTCCCGTGACCTCCATGACTTAAAAGGTAGTGTCTCCAAAATGAGACTCATCATAGGGACTTATGTGTAAAAATGCAGTGCCTACAGTCGCCCCCACTTTGATGGGACTTGTGTAATGTGCAACAGTGACAATCCTATCAAAGTTATGCAATGCATTTCTACTTACCTGGCTCGCCAGCTGCCACTTGACTTACCATGTGTTGAGTTGATTTGGGTGGTGAGGTGCTGCGACCCCTGGTTCATTCCCGAACCGTGTTGTGATGTGGTTCATTCCCGAACCGTTACTGTAAGTTGGTCCATTCCCGAACCGTGCTTCCATTCTTGGAGTGCCATTCCCAGCTTGTTCATTCTTGAACTCTGCTCCATTCTTGGATTGCCATTCCCGGCTTGTTCATTCTCGGACTGTTGAGATGAGGCTTTATTCCTCCCGAGCTGTTATTCCCGAACTGTTGAGATGAGGCTTTATTCCTCCCGAGCTTTATTCCCGAACTGTACTGACATGAGGCTTTTATTCCCCTGGGCTTTGTTCCCGAACTGTGTTGTGATAGGGCTTTATTCCTCTGGGCTTTGTTCCCGAACTGTATTGAGATGAGGCTTTATTCCTTTGGGCTTTGTTCCTGAACTGTTGTGATGAGGCTTTATTCCTCCCGAGCTTTATTCCTGAACTGTATTGAATGCATGCTTTCTTCCTGAACTGCACTGAGTGTGGGCTTTATTCCCGAATTGAACTGACATGAGGCTTTCTTCCCCTGAACTGATATGGGCCTCGCCCTCGATCTGATACTGATATGGGCCTCGCCCCCAGACTGATACTGATATGGGCCTCAACCCTGGGACTCGTCCCCAAGCTACTGATAATGACGTGGGCCTCGCCCTCCAGATTTCATATTCGGCAAGACTGATGTTGATGCTAATATGGGCCTCACCCCCAGAGTGCCATACCCGGCAGAAACCGATGTTGAACCAATGTGGGCCTCGCCCCCAGAGTGTCATCCCCGAAACTCAAACTCAAATGGGCCTCAACCCTGGAATCATTACCTGAATCCGATACTGTGCTTTTTACCATTTCTGATTAGCTTGTTCTTTGCCGCTTTTCTTATTCTTTAAAACCTGTGAACACAAAATAAAACAAACACAAAAGGATGCAAAATGTGTTACGTGTATGCATGCATGAATGTTCCTATCCCGTCGGGTTAGGTCTTCTGCCAATTCTCTTGGTGACTGCTCAGTCTTCCTTTCCTCAGGCAAGCCACCGCTTTAATCTGTCTACGCTGATCGGCTTGGTGAACTAATTCCCTTCCAAGTCAAATACTCTCACTGCCCCCTTGCTTGCTTATTCGAGGATTCCCCGTGTTCTAAACATCACTGAATTTCATAGTACCTCGGTTGAATGCTTTTCTCAAATGTACTCATATTGCGGAAGAGATTCAGCGAAATGGACGTCTTTATATATTATTTAAGAAAATGGTTCGAACAAATAGACAAAATCAATGTCTTTTTTTTTAAAAATGCAGGATCAAATAAACTAGGAGGAATAACTTCATTAATCGGAGTATTGCTTTCTTCTTTGGCCTATGGTTCTTCACTGTTATCCCTTATCTTAATGCAAGAAACCTGGGTGGTTGAGTGGCTTTATGGTTGAGGGTTCATGTGTGTGTTGGGTTTTTCTTTTTCTGGATTGGGTATTTTATGGGAGTCAATGAGGTTCTGGACCTCATGCCTAAGGCGGGTACAGTTGTCGGTGTCATGGCCTTTTTCTTGATGGAAGTGACAATACTGGTTTAGGTTGAGGTATGGTGGCACAGGGTTCGGAAATGGCCTAGGTTCCAAAGGTTTTAGGAGTCCTTGCATTTTCATCTTTTCAAATACATTTGACAAAGGCCTACCAAGATTGGAGAATCGCCTGTTCTTGACGGTAGCGACTCGGCAGTAGCGGGCTTAGTCTCAGAAGGCCCCCCAAAAGTTCTTCTATTATGGCCATAAAACTTTCTATTTTCAGCCTCTTCTTCCTCAATATCCATGACAGTTTCCCTCAACTGTCGAAAATCAGAAATCATCGAAGTCATCCTCCTCAGCTTACTATAAATAGAGGGCTTGGTGCCCTTGATGATCATTTTGATTTGGTCCTTCTCTGAGGGCCGAGTCTGCATTTTCAAAAGCTGGCTTCTCCAGCGATCCACATACTCTTTGAAACTTTCCTCTGGCTTCTGCTTAGTGTTCTCAAATCACGGAGTGACAAGTCAATCTCTAAGTCCGTAACATACTACTTCAGAAAGGCATCAGCTAGTTCCTTCCAATCTTCCTTAACCATCTTCTCAAGGCTATGATACCAAACCACAGGTGCCCCCTCGAGTGACATCCTAAACATCTTTTGGACTTGGCACTGTGATAGGCCCATTGAACTCATGACTGAGACATATTGCTGCAGATGGACCCTCGGGTCTCCGTTCCCATTAAACTTGGCCATGTCGGGCATTTTAAACTGAGCTGGCAGCTGTTCTCCGAAGGTCATTGCCTTATAATCTAGCAAATCCTCGTTCTTACCCCTCATTTTGCGGGTAACTGTTTCAACCTGATCCCGAAGTTTCTGAAATTCTGCCTGAGACCCAATCACTCTGCCTGTTGCATATTCTTCTGTGTCATCATCAAAAGTGGGGACATCATCCCCTAACCCATTCGGAGGCTCCTCACGCCTTACATTCTCAGAATCTCCCCCGGCACGGGGCACATCCATATCAGCCATAACAGTAGTCAAAGCCTGCAACTATTCAGTGATCTTGGCGAGACCGTTCTCTAACTGATCCATACGGGACACCTCATTATCGGATTCACTCATACTTGTTCTTTTAGTGAGTATGGTTCTTTCCCTAACCCAAATGGTATCTATGATGTCTTTTTTAAGACACAGAGGATGTCAACAAGGTATATGTATGCATGATGTGCATAAGAAGTATATAACATATATTAAATCAAATAAAATTCTCAAACAAATCGGCCTATTATCATTTTAGAAGCTTTTGGGCTAACTGTCATAGGAGTGAACTCGTCCCAGTTTAAATGGCCCAACAAGTTCACATCTCATGGCAAGAAGTCCAACCGTATCCAAATGATAATGTTCCTAAACACAAACATATAATGGCCCATTGGCGTTTTAGAAGCTTTTGGCCCAATCATCATGAGACATGTTCTTGTCCCAGTTTAAATGGCCCAACAAGCCCATATCTCATGACAAAAGGTCCGAATGGATCCAAATGACAATGTTCCCAAACACAAGCATATAAAAAAGATAATGCAAACATAGAACAATAATTTCTACAAAATGGCCCATCAACATTTCAGAAGCTTTGGGCCTAATAGTCATAAGGTACGAACTTGCCCCAGTTTAAATGGCCCAACAAGCCCGCATTTCTGACAATAGTCCAACTGCATCCAAATGAGGATGGTCCACAAGCACATACTCAAGGAAATAATTGCTACTTTAGCCAACCCGGTCTATGGGTGGGTTAGTAAGAGTATAGAAAAAGGCTCTCACCGGCGAAGGATGGCCCACAACTAGGTCTCCCCACTCAAGGGTTCGAGCGACCAAGTGAGCGCACCCCTTTTTATACACTAAGGTACGTGCCAATGAGCTATGGTGTGTGACGGACTGTCAAATGGATTTCCCGTTGTAGATTCCCCAGAGGGAAGGTGGAGCGAGGCTCACTTAAATACCCAAGCCTCTTAGGCTCTTATCGCTTGTTGTCAGGAATAAACAACGAGTCCTCCAAATTAGTCCATCACAATAGGCTACTAGTAGATGGCTATCTAGGTGCCTTCACAGCTTTCCCTTCTAGAAAGGTAGTGAATGAAGGAAGACACCAAACCATTACCTAGCCTAAAAATGCCTTTGATTAAACCCTCACTTTATCCACTATAGACACGGTCAATTAAAACATAAATCCAAACATCACAAGACAATATTTCGAGGCCGATTCTCTTTCCCCAGTGGAGTCGCCAGACTGTGGGAACACAGAAAATCTGGGGCGACGCATGCTGTTCCAGGCTCGGGGGCCTAGTTGGGAGTACGGAATAGCCACGAGGGACTAAACCGGAGAGTAATGGAGTCGCCACCCGGTGTGAACCGGGAAAATGAGATTTAAGGCCGCACTCACCCCTCGCAAGGGAAGACCTCAAACCGTTGGGTTCGGAATGGTCCCTTACTTATGTCACTTGTAATAAAAGGATTTATGTAATAATTTAACCAGGCTTAAATAACATTTATTTCCAAAAATATCATGCTTCTAAATTCATATGCATACATCAACAAGTTCATCACAACATGCAACATCACATGACAATCTCATGAACATATTTCAATCCTATGATATGGAAAACTAAGAACAACATAATCATGCTTGAGTACTATCTCATGAACCTATTAACAAAAAACATGCTAACAGCCTAATCATGCTTGAATACAATCCCAAGAACACATAGAATGGATAAATGCAGGAATACAAATAATACGGTTGGCTATATAACACAAGAAAGATCAACCAAGAGGCAATTATGCATGAATATGATAAGACAGACTCAGTTCAGTGTGTGCGCGTTCGTGTAGCGTTCGTAAACGCGTTCGCACGGTAAACAGAAGGTTCGCATTCGTATGGCGTTTGATAACGCGTTCGAACGGAAATGAAACAGAATGCTCGCGTTGGTATGGCGTTCGTGAACGCGTTCGAACAGAAATGAGACCTGATCCATGATAAGGTAAAAATTCATGTGCGTTCGAGTTGCGTTCGTAAACGCGTTCGAACGGGAACAGACCTGATGCATGGAATAGGACGCAATACATAAACAACAAAATAAAGGGGGGCGGCGAGAAGTACTGCCGTAAAGGTGGCCTTTTGGGGGCTCTTGATCTCTCAAAGAGAGGACCTTTAGACCAACATACTAAGCCCATGCGCGTCACATCACATCATGCATACAAACATAAAGACAACCATATTCAACTAAGTATGTTCGATTGAACGTGTCTTGCATCCAACCGAACACACATCAACCGGCGCGGCAAAGCATCGTGGTAAAGGGCTTTAACCCCTCCCCATAGGGGATCTTTCATTCCACTTACTAAGCCCATGCGCTCGATTGATCATGCATAAATAAGCAACATGCAGAATTTAAGTGACGAAAAATAAATAAATAAAAGCAACACAAAACAAGAGAAGGTGCCGTTTACTCAAGTGGTACGTGGAGTTGTATCCCAAGTACAGACCGCACTACCGTCCATTCGGATTTGGTTACGAAATTTACGTCTGGGTTTCCATCCTATATACCACAAGAGACGACACTCTTCCATTTCATTCAAGCCACCACATGCATCCATAAACGACTCTCATGCGAATAGAATTCAATAATAATAACAAAAACGAATATAAACTAATGAAAAGGTACCCTCAGGTCTAACCTTTTAAATCACCTCTCGGATGTACGGTATACGATCGTCGGAAGGGTGGATGCTCCGCAACTCTCCCGGTTCACTGGTTCACTGTTCTCGTTCGTTGTCTTACTGTTTTGAGTCGTCGTTCTCCGTCTTTTGCTACTGTTTCCATGTGGTTTCGCTGCCGTCTCCTCTTTATCTTTTGCTTACTCTTTTTGGGTGTGTTCTTCCTGTAATTTTTATGTGTGTTGTGTATGAGCTAGGGACTAGGGTTGAGAAGGTTGGTGAAGGGTTCTTTTTATAGGCAAAGGGTTGGGCTTGACAAGGAAAGGGATTTGGCTAATTAAAGAGGGATTTGATTTGGTTTGGTTAAGGGAAGTCAAAGATTGAGGGGGGGACAAATCTTGGCTAGATAGGGAAGGTTGAATATTTGATTGGCTTGGTTTAGGAATACAATATTTTAAGTTAGGATAATATATTGGTTGATTTATTTTAACTTGGTATGATTATATTTTGATTTAGTATGTGATTTGTTTAATTTAGGCATGATTTTAGTTTAAGTTGGTAATTATTTTATTTAATTATTTAATTAATTTAATTATTATCTTATTTAGTTAATGTTTTAATTAATATTTATTTATTTAAATTGGGATGTGTTTTATGGGCTTTGGGGGGCTAATTGGGCTGGATGTGAGGCAAGCAGCAAAACCAGAATTACCGACACCGTTTGAACGCTTCCTCGAACGCGGCACGAACGCCCGCAATCCGTTTGACGTTCGAACGTAAACACGAACGCAGCACTAACGAAAACAGTGAACCTTGTTTATTCTGAATTTCCCCTTCCGATGTCCGTTTCCCGTTACCTCCGTGACTTAAAAGGTAGTGTCTCCAAAATGAGACTCATCATAGGGACTTATGTGTAAAAATGCAGTGCCTACAGCCATTTTCGGCATCTTTTGTGTGTGTGTGCTCCATTCTGGAGCGCCATTTTCGGCATTTGTTATCCTGAGATTCTTTGACCTTTGGGCTTTAATCCCGAACTGCGTTGAGATAGAGCTTTCTTCTCCTGGGCTTTATTCCCGAACTGTGTAGAGATATGGCTTTATTCCCCCGATCTGAGCTGACTGCGGGCTTTGTTCATGAATTGTGTTAGATGTGGGCTTTATTCCCTGATCTGAGCTGACTGTGGGCTTTATTCCCGAACTGCACTGAATGTTGGCCTTATTCCCTGATCCGAGCTGACTGTGGGCTTTGTTCCTCAATTTTATTAGATGTGGGCTTTATTCCCTGATCTAAGCCGACTGTGGGCTTTATTCCCGAACTATGTTGAATGTGGGCTTTATTCCCTGATCTGAGCTGACTGTGGGCTTTGTTCCTCAATTGTGTTAGATGTGGGCTTTATTCCCTGATCTGAGCTGACTGTGGGCTTTGTTCCTCAATTGTGTTAGATGTGGGCTTTATTCCCTGATCTGAGCTGACTGTGGGCTTTATTCCCGAACTGTGTTGAATGTGGGCTTTATTCCCTGATCTGAGCTGACTGTGGGCTTTTTTCCTCAATTGTGTTAGATGTGGGCTTTATCCCCTGATCTGAGCTGACTGTGGGCTTTATTCCCGAACTGTGTTGAATGTGAGCTTTATTCCCCTGGGCCTTGTTCCCGAATTGCTTTGAAAGTGGGCTTTATTCCCATAGGCTTTGTTCCCGAGCTATGTTAAGATAGAGCTTTATTCCTCTGGGCTGTATTCCCGGAATGTACTGAGAGAGAGCTTTATTCTCCTGGGCTGTATTCCCGAACCGTGCTGAGAGAGAGCCTTATTCTCTTGGGATGTATTCCCGAACTGTTATCGTGAGGTGGTCCATTCCCGAACCGTTACTGTGAGATGGTCCATTCCCGAACCGTTACTGTAAGGTGGTCCATTCCCGAACCGTTACTGTGAGATGGTCCATTCCTGAACCGTTACCGTGAGATGTTCATTCCCGAACTGTTATCGTGAGGTGGTTCATTCCCGAACCGTTACTGTGAGGTGGTTCATTCCCGAGCTGTCCATTCCCGGACTATATCTCCATTCTCGGAGTGCCATTCCCGGCGTGCTCATTCTCGAGCTGTCCATTCCCGGACTATATCTCCATTCTCGGAGTGCCATTCCCGGCATGCCATTCTCGGCGTGCTCATTCTCGAGCTGTCCATTCCCGGACTATATCTCCATTCTCGGAGTGCCATTCTCGGCAGAACTGATCTGATGTAATGTGGGCCTCGCCCTCAGAATGCCATACCCGGCAAGACTGATACTGATGTAATGTGGGCCTCGCCCCTAGAATGCCATACCCGGCAAGACTGATACTGATGCTAATATTGACCTCGCCCCAAACTGATGCTGATGTGGGCCTCGGCCCTGGGATTCATTCCAAAATTCTGCTGATGTGGGCCTCGGCCCTGGGATTCATTCCCTGGATTCATTCCAAAATCTGCTGATGTGGGCCTCGGCCCTGGGATTCATTCCCCAAACTGATACTGATGTGGGCCTCGCTCCCAGACTGATACTAATGTAGGCCTCGACCCTGGAACTCATCCCCAAACTGATACTGATGTGGGCATCGCCCCAAGACTGATACTAATGTAGGCCTCGGCCCTGGAACTCATCCCCAAACTGATACTGATGCGGGCCTCGCCCCCAGACTGATGCTGATGTGGGCTTCGCCCTAAACTGATATTGACATGGGTCTCGCCCCCAGACTGATACAGCTGATATGGGCCTCGCCCCCAGACTGATGTGGGCTTCGCCCTAAACTGATATTGACATGGGCCTCGCCTCCAGACTGATACAGCTGATATGGGCCTCGCCCCCAGACTGATACTGATACGGGCCTCGCCCCAAGACTGATACTGTTGATATGGGCCTCGCCCCCAGACTGATACTGATATGGGCCTCGCCCCAAGACTGATACTGATATGGGCCTCGCCCCAAGACTGATACCGCTGATATGG
>SKCR01051730.1:0-49993 GCA_019454045.1 Zanthoxylum bungeanum
TCTCTCATGGTAGTGGTGGATTTGAGCACTCATCTTCAAATAAAAGGTTATCAAATGAAATCTTTCCTGAGCCGATAGAAATGCAAGAAACTGAAAGGCAAGACGAACATTAGCTGAAAGTTTGTGCTTGTGAATTATCTTCAAATGATTTTTGTGGCTTCCCATCTGAGGAGCGCCTGCTTCACAGCATTTCTTGACCCCAACCTTGCGTAATTTGCCTAATCATCTGGGTTCAAAACAATTCTGTGAAGATAATCAAGTTGGATAACAGCCTGTTGAAGGGGATCCAGTGGAGCTGAATATTTGCAGGCTACAAAAGTGCCTTACGAGTCGGATCATGTAAAAGAGCAAAGAGAAAAAAAAAAATCTTTTGGTTTTAGAGCTTGTTCATTTTGAAAGTAAGCTGCAATTTCTTTTTCCTGTAATTGACAGTTGCTCTTAGATCGCCATGTAAAATTGTAAAAGATTAGGATTTCTAGTCTGAGGCTATCCAAGATCCAAAAGCAAATTGAATGTACCAAAGAAAGAGTTCCGAATTCAGATTTGGTGAAAACGACTTCCAATTTACTTAGACCAGTTTCAAGTTTAAATTGCCTAACAAGAAGGCCGCATTACTTTTAGAGTGTCAAATTTTAGTGCTGAAACTCTTCCAGTTCTCAATGGGCAGTTCAATATTGGTCCTCAAAATCTTCTTGTAGTATTTTCCAAACTAGGGCAAAACCTGCCTTGCTTAGTTTACTAAGGTAAACAGGAGAAATCATGTTTATAATGCAGAAGTTCTTTTCCTGTAACTTAAGTAAATCCCCAAAGCTGATAAGCTAATATAAGCTGCAGCTGCTGAAATTCTGTACAGTGGTAGAGTACTAGAGTGTAACCAAAAAAACAACTTTAAAAACATAAATGTGACAAACCCATAGTTATTGAAGGAACGGGAACCGTACGAGGGCCCATGGAGGCACAATACATAAGGGGTCGGGTACAAATGAAATTTTCATATTTGTTGATTGAGCGAGCGGGATATTGACATCCATGTATCATGCGACATGTTGCCATCCTAGAGACAGTCCTATATCTCCTTCATACTATTAACTGCACAAATCTGTTCTTGATCATGACAATATAATCACATAAAAATTCAAAATGATCAAACAAGGAAAAGTATAAAGACAATTATATTCAATTCTAGCAAAAAGTTTCAGTAACAAACTATTATTATTTCAGTTTTTGTCCAAAATTCCTGCAATCCATCGAACCATCAGTCCAACGAGGAAGAAGAAAAAGATTAGAGACTAACTCGATTAAACAAACTATAGAATGGGTCTTTATGTGGCTGTCTCCATCTGTGGTGAAGAATCATTTGCTTTTGCATTTGCATTTGCATTTGCATATAAAGGATGCAGCACATGTCCATCCTTGGGTTCGATATGCACCCACTTGCGGCCGCTAAGTGGGCGTTTCTCAAATTTTACACGTCCTTCCTTCAGCGCAAAAAGGGTGTGATCCTTCCCCATCCCTACATAATCTCCAGGATGAAAACGGGTACCTCGCTGACGAACTATAATGTTTCCAGGTATCACCCTCTGCACAATACAATCAAAAACCACATAAAAATTATATCTCCACAATTAACAATCATGACTCCGAAGAAATGTCCAAATCAAAATTGATCATGCACTCACCTCACCACCGAATTTTTTCACCCCAAGATTCTTAGGTTTAGAGTCACGCCCGTTCTTGGTTGATCCAGCCGTCTTTTTGGTAGCCCAACGCTTAAACATCAAGCTTAATCCACCACCAGATCCATCTAAACACGACAGATTAATATAGAACTATCCAAGAAAATAATGAAATTGAAAATAATCTGTCATAGTGGCGTGTACGTTACCAGCAACGCTGCCGTATACAGGAACATTTGTGACCAGCTCTTTCACATTCAATCGCTTGCAAAGCGTATTTGCGAAATTAAACATGGCCATTTTTCGTAATTTATTCTACAATGTAACCACAAATATTTAGCACAATTAATCCATTTGACTCAACCAACAAATAAAAGAAATTTACTCAAGACGAAATTTATTTAGGTTTTGAATGTAAGATCTTCAGAAAATTTGAAATCACGTACCTCTGAATATGCGATTGGGGTTACTCGGTTCGAGTGATTGTCTGTCGAAGGTGAAGTCGTCTCTCTTTCAATCTATTTCATTCATCATTTGCTTCGCTCTAGGGTTTTATTTTGAAGAGCTCGTGGGAGCCCAAAAAAAAAACATAGACGAGCGAGACGATAAGTTGAATTACGGCGTCGTTTCAATCGGGGTCCGATTTGCTAAATGCACCCCAGTATTCTAAGAATAACCGCTATGGCTGAAGTTGGAGTAATTCTTTGATGCAACGGAGGTATGAGTGATGTGGTATCACTAACTAATTAATAAATGACATATAAGATTAAAATCCATTTTTTTAGTTGTTTTTTAATATTTCAGCACGCGTGGCAATGGTTGATTGGATTGTTGCACGGATGACGTGGTACCTCCGTTGTATTTTAGATTTTCTCCTGAAGTTGAATTTTGTTATTATTCCTGCGGATTTCCACTTTTCACGTGTCACACATTCACAAGCGTCAGGTCCTTGTCTAAAGTAAGAGTCGCAATGGGCCGGGAAGGAAAATAAAACTCCGAGTTTGGGAAAAGCCCGACCCGATTTGGGCGGAGTTTGGGGCCGGGCTTTATCGGGCCCTTCTTTATAAAAAAAATTATAAACATACAAATATAAAATACATTCACACCATATATAAAGACAATTCACAAATAAATCAAAAATTCCATCGATAAATTAATAATTTAAATGTTACAAACAAATAAAAATGTTACAAACATATTAAAGTGTATATATATATATATATATATTACAAAAATACTAAGGGCCCAAATCAGGCTTTTGAGTATAAGGCCCAGCCCGGGTTTTTTTTACCCGGGCTTTTCTAAGCTTAGTTTTTTCATTATAGCCTCTGATGGCGGATTATTTCATATTTTTTTAATCTCTAAACATAAAAATGACTTCAAACTTTTTGGGGTGTGTTTGACGCATAACATTACACAATATTAGGAATTTATATCGTATTAATTTAATATAATATAGTGTTTGGTGATAATATTGTCCACCTTATATTGTATTATTTAATAATGTCCACACTGTATTAACGAATGATGGGGGAGGGGTGAGATTATGACATATTGCATTAAAAATTTAAAATATATATATATATATATATTTTCTTCTCTAATCATCAATATTATTTTATTTATATTAAAATTAAAAAATTAATATTAAAATATTAAAATTAAAAAATATTATCAAACTATTAAAATATTAATATTAAAAAATTAATTTTACTATTAATATTAAAATAAAAAAAAATAATTTTAATATATTACAGTGTAGTACCAAGCTTTGTAAAACATTAATATAATACAATACTATTATAATGTACCTTAAAACAATACAATATGTATTAATAATAAAATACAACTTAATATAATACAGTGTGCCAAACACACCCTTATAATACTATGGCGGCCTTGGTCATATGTTAAATGAGGTTAGGAAAGCTTTAAGTTGATATAAAAAAAAAAAAAAAACTACAATTAAAAAATATCTATATTTTAATCAGTTGAGATAATGATTTTAGATATAATACAACTGACCTTATTTAACTTTTTACTTAATTTGCTTGGTATATTACGTTTAATGGACACGTAAATAAAAGTATAGTTTATTGGTGGCTTTTGTACACTATAGTTGCATTAGAAAAAAAATATTCAAATTTTTTTTTATCTTTGATTGTACAAAACATTATACACGTATTATTATTGTATTTTTTTAAAAAGAAAATAACGTTTGTACAATAATTTATATAACATTTTGCACAATCATATGTAATTAAAAAAATAGATTATTCCCATTTTACCTTTAATATTTTTCTAAATACACATGAATATACAAGATGTTGTATAAAATATTGTACACGTCATTAATTTGTTTTTTTTTTTTCAAAAATGATGTTTGTACAACATTTTGCACAAACATGTGTATTTAAAAAAGAATTATTCCATTTATACCCTTAATACATTTCTAAATATATATGACTATAAAATATTATACACATATCATTATTGTATTTTTTTTGAAAAATGATATTTGTACAACACTTTGCACAACCATATGTATTCAAAAATATATTAAAACCCCATTTACCCTTAGTATTTTTCTAAAAACATATTGTATAAAATATTATACAAAGTGTTGACGGCGGATTTTGGTCTCAGGGCAATATGAGAATATTACTCCCGAGACAATCATCCCTCAATAGTGAATTTGTTTGGTTATGGGGAACCAGAAGCAAACTTAGCAGAAGACAGATAAATACGCCAATTGACAAGGAGATTTAACGTGGTTCGGTGGATCTTGGTCCGACCTACGTCCACGTGCACAAAAATGATGATATTTTTATTACTCAAACACGCTTCTCAGCTCTGCTTCTTGTTTTTTACAAGTCTGATGGTAATGATCCTGATCTCAACTCCACTCCCCTTTTACCTATGCTCTACCCTCCTATTTATAATAGTGTATAAATCAGATTCCTTCTCCTACAAGAATTTCCTAGTTGAAACAATTTCTCTTTCTCATAAGGATTCCTAATCAAAACTACCTTTACTTTCTTTATCCTACTAGGACTCTGACTCACAAGTTTTCCCCATGAAAATATGATAACTTATCGTCTTATCCACAAGAATAGGGTGTCATCTTCCGGAGCACGCCTCGCCATATGCTCGATCTTCATGAGGTCGGTCGTAATGGTCATTTGAGCTGAGAATGCTGTTGTCGATCCGATAATGCCCGGCCATCCGATCTTATGTGTTCAAGTTACAGATCAAAAGTGCTCGGCCCCCTAACTCATGTGTTCGGGTCGGTATTAATGATCTCGATCAAGAAGGAAGTTACCCTTTTACCCCTGCCGTGCTGCTTAAATATCATAGTGCCTAAAAACACCATCTCACAGAGTGTTAGTATTTTTTTTTTATAGAAAGAATAGCCCTCAAGCTGAAGTGATACTGTTTTTAATCTTTATTATTTCCTTCATATTAATACTTTTGCAATAACTTCCATTCAGCAATGGACAAAATACTAAGAAACAAGGCTTATTCATCCACAGTCACTCTCCAAATGGAATCAAGAATCAGTATGAAATTAAATTTTCAACCCTAATTTTGTATTTATAGGGCCTTTATGCGAGGATGTGCCCTTCACCACCAGAAGTAATGATTATTCAATATTACAGCATTTACTAGATGAGTAAAATTAGAACTACAAAAGAGCAATCAGTAGGTAAAAACACAAGAGATACAAGTTCATTGGCAATCAGCCACTGCTCGAATTCGTCAAGCTAGATCTCTACTTTGTCCGAATGCATATAGGCATCAGAGGGAAAGAACGTCGAATTCATGGGGCATGAAGTCTTCACTGGGTCTGTAGTATTTGTCCGGAGAGTACAAGCTTAAGTTGGACACTTGGCTACTATAAAGGCATGCAAATCTCTCGACCTACGATAGCAGTAACACATGTAGCAGTAAATTAAATCGCCTACGGAACTATGTTCCAGGACAAATTCTTACTTGGAAAGGGCAGTTATTACCTGATGAGCAAAGCGAGAATTTTGATAGCCAGTCTTCATTAGTTGTCCCCATACCTTGTGAAACTGCAATTGTAAAGACAAAGGTGTCATTAAGTTTTCTTAAATCAACACACCACTACAATTAGTAGCTGAAAACAAAACCCATATCACAAGGCAAAAATGAACACCACCTTTTGGTGGCATTTCCGTTGTGCTTCTTGATGACTGAAACGCACCCTATCCCTTTGAGACTATCAAATCAAACCATTAAATAAGAATTTTAAGTTAGTTTTACCGCATTCATCCGGAAAAAGATTTTAGGGTTGCTACAAAATCAGAATTACTGACAATAGACCTAACCTCCAGTTCATTCATTCTAGTGGACATTTTTTGCTGCTCATCAACATCAATATCTTCAGACCTGAAAAGAGGTACGAAAATAGAAAATGAATATCATAAACTATGACCATAGAGATCAAGAGCAAAATCATAAAATATGGAATTCAAGAAAAATAATATTTACTTTAAAGACCACTTCAAGTGATGTATTTTGTCTTCAATGAGATCACGCTCTTTCCTCAGCAAACGAAGTTGCTGCGTAGACAAATGTATTTGAGTTGGTGAGGAAAACTAAAAAGCAACAAATATAAAGATCAGAAACTACTAAATATATCATCTAGTTTAAAAAGTTTTGAACAAATTTGGGGTATCTTCTTCAAAACTATTTATCAATCTGAAGCACCGTGTCACAAAGCATATAAACATGTCAGCGACTAGCTCACTAGCATGTTGCAAGTGATGCTGTACTGTAATCTGCCTATCAGTGTTGTAATGTATTTAAAGTGTAATATTTGTGATGATATCAACATTCTTAAACTGGCAAATTTTTTTTTTTTTTTTTTGAAATCGTTGGAAACCCTACCGCCAAACCACCTTTTTCGGGCTTAAGCGGAGCAGGTAAAACCCGGCCGTCCCAGGCTCTTACAAGAAACGCACTCCCTGGATTCGAACCTAGGACCTCAAGGTGAGATCCTAAACCCTACACCACCAAGCCACGTCCCTTGGGGACACGACTCTCCCAGTTACTACTATAAAGACAAGACGAAAACTTACTACTAATATCATGACGAAAACTTCCAAAACTCACCTGACGGAAAACATACTACTAATATCATGACGAAAACTTCCAAAACTCACCTTACGCAAGTCCCTCAATTCCCAAAGCAATTCAACTTCCCTCTCGAGTTCAGGGACAACAAGCATTGTTCTCCAACCTGCTCAGTAGGAAGTAAATTAAACAGAAAAACCACAATTATACAACAGAAAGGGCTGTCATACACAGTTTACAAAATCCATTCAAAGATTACAGGAGCAGAAAATATTGATCAACATAAAAAAAAAAAGGAAAAGAAAAGAGTAGAAAGTTAAGTCATACCAAGAACCTTTTTGCTGCGTAATATATCTCCATAGATATGATCTCCAACATAAAGAACCTAATAAAATGGTAAAACTTAATTACTGCTAACAATTCTAGTATGCTTAAAGAGCAATAATTACAACAATTAACTAAAAGATAAGTTGTGCATTGGTAAATACCGACTGGATGCACATAAGAAAGTATCACCTGTGAACTTGACTCAATTGACAGCAATTTATGCAGATGACCAACACTTCCACCCTAAAAAGACAAGTCGGTACATCATTAGATTTACTCCAATTAGTGAAATAAATAAGTTCATTCTGGTAGTGAGTGAGATTTTTACATGGTTTAAAAAATCGGACCGGATCGAATATGGAACTAGCCGTAAGTCTGGTCCGGTTTGGTTGAACCCTAAAAACCGGCCAAAATGGTGAACCGGATGAGCCGGTTCCTAATTTTTTTTTTAAAACCAAAAATTAAAATTAATTTTTTTTTATAATTTTTAATTAATCATTATTATTTGCCAGTTCCATCGGTCGAACAAGTGATCCATTGAACCTTTTAGATCACCGGTCCGGTTTCTAAAACATTGGATTTTTATCAATTTCACATGCATCTATCATGTTAGATTTAGTTTTCTGCTGGATGTTGCTGAAGAGTACCTGAAAAATTCGACAAGTTCCATTCTGCTTCTTCGACAATAATCTTGGTGAAACATCTCCAACCTTTTCAACAAAACATATTCAGTATTTACTAACAGAAGGATAAAAGAATAAAAGGGTCAAAGCTGGACAAGAATAAATAACATATGCACAGTGACCTGCGGCATAGGTGTGCCATTATCAGTATTAAGCAGCATCCCAGACTCGGGTTCAACCTCAAAAATATTGGCACGGTTATCTTCATGGAAGAAGCCTGGTTTCGCACTGCATTGACAGATTTTTCTTCGCAGTCAGATTCTGAAGGACTAGAGAATTTGAACTACCTATGCTAACCTATAATAATTTAGTCATTAAGTGACATTATTGAAGTTCACAAAAATGACCTGACAATTAAATCATCTAAAATATATAAGTCTGATAATGGTGACGGCAAATACATCAATTTTTCTTGAGATTTTTCTTCACAAACAATATTTACCACAGTAGCAGTTTATGATATCTGACAGAAGAAAATGACCTGCCGGTTATGACTACATCAAAGTACTGAAGCCAATCAAAGTTGCGAGTGATTCCACCATCTAGTGTATGAGATCCACAGAGGAAGTTCATCACAATATTTGTATAGTCCCATAAACTGCAACGCATCCAATTTAAATTCATAAGGATTAAACCAATGAACATGGGATTATCAATTATACATTAGATTCATTGATCAATTCAAATCAATGATAACCATGTTATTAGGAAGGAAAAAAATTTAAGAGATACCATACCTATTTGTCACCAAGAACGTTGAACGACCAGATTCTCTAAGCATTTTCAGCATGGGCACTATTGACCTATCCTCGTTGATATATCTAGCATATGACAGAAAGAGAGCCATGTGAGAAAGAATCCGACAAAAATATGAGCATCTTCAAATCTGAAACCATAAAAAGTAATCTGATTTCAATCTATCCACTAGCCATCATAATATGTCAGGAATTGAATCTCTTTTAAACTTAATAAATCAATTTCCTAAAATATAGAGCCTCATTAAATATTCGAAGTTGATTTACTATCGCTATTCTTACATTTTGGGATCCTTGGCAACCATTTGCTTCAAAGTCCCATCCCGATGGCACAAATCAACAGCAGCTCGAACATCTTTGTACATCCGAACATAGCTGGGAGATCATTTAAGAAAGTTTGGCAAATTGAAAATTGAAGTTGAGTAATCAAAAGCAAAGTCTTATTTATCGCTTCAGCAGTCCATATGAATGTAACATCATTGCCAAAAGTATCAGTATCATAAATCACAGATCATAAAGAACACAAAGAGTTGAGGTATTTTCTTACCAAGTGGCCTTTGGGAATTTTCCAGGATTATTGTCCATAAAGTCAACAAGTTGAGCAAACAGGTAGGCTTCAGCTAACGAAAAGAGTGTATCGATAAGAGCATAGTCTGGTTCATCAAAAGCATCACGTATTAGAGTACTTCCGTAGGCTCCAACTTTCTCTTCCTTGGACATCTCTCTAAATCCATGGTAGGCTACTTTCACGTATTTATGCCGATCCATCTTGCAATGCACAAACATTGAGCAAATGTTTCACCAACCAAATAAAATTGAATTGCCCGGACAAGGGAAAAAAACAAAGAATAAGCTAAGACAAAACAGATGAATGGGGTCAACCTTTAAGATATTTCCTCTCTTTTTATCAAGAACCAATCCTCTCACCATGTACTTGCAATCAAATGACCACTGCAGCAGCTGCATTAAATGAACATGCTTAACCAAAATATCATATAATGTCCAAATATTTGAAAGGAGAGAAATACCGAGCATTAATAACATAGCTCACCAAGATCACATCATATGGGACAACAAAATTTTATTTGCTTGTACGTATTGACTAAAGTGAAAATTGCTTCATCAACTTAACCACGTGTGTGTGTGTGTAGATATCATTAACATTATTGATTACACTTGCATAGACTATGACGTAGACTAACCTCTTCAGGATATCCCAAATCATAAACCAATTTTCGGACTGTTCCATCATACGCAAGGGTTTCAAAGGTTTCGGGCTTATATTGGGCCAGAGTGTAATCCATATCAAAGCCAACAGCAACAATGTTCTTCATATTCAATGATCTGTTGCAAAAGATCTGCTTTCCTATATCGATCTTGCATGATCCTCCAGGAGATGACCATATACGTGGTTCTTGAACACCATCACCATAGCTGATGCTTGGAAAATGTGATATCCTGTTACCTATAACAGCACCATGACCATCCTCCATTGTGTAGCCGACGTGCAACGGATTACTTCCTGAAACGTTGTAGAAAGAAAAATGGTTAGCTTTATAGGAGAATTAGACTTCAATATTATTACAGCACTAAATCTATACTATATAAATCACGCATACATCCACAAAAATCTCTACGATTAACGTACAAAAAATTCACGAATTCAATGCCTGATCTGTCCAAATCTATCGTACCTAAGTCACGAGACTCGCAACAAAAGTAGAACAAAATGACATTTCCCAAAGAAACAAGGACAAAACATAACTCCTGCTAATAAACGTGGAAATGACATAAACTCCACAGCCAACGGCAAGTTCGCTAGCAAGATTCTCACTTAAATGGTCGCAAAACAATGCACAGTGAAAACTTCATGTGTATTGACTATATAATGTACATCAAAGACATAATATTGTTAAATAATCCCATAGATAAGCAAAACCACAAATTTTGCTCTTTTTTTTTTTCCAGAAAAACACACAAGATACTTAAGCTTGTACTATAGTTGATACTTAAGGCTACATAACTCACCTTTTTCCCTCACTGTTCGCTAAACAAATTTTAAAAAAATTTCCAAAACGTTTAAATGGAGAAAAAAAAGATAAAATTACTCTTAAAAAATGAACATCTTACCTGCTGAATTTGAAATTCAATCAAAAGAGCACACCACTTTAGGTTCCGAGCCTAAGAATCTTCCAAGATACGCTCCAATAAACACCTAAAAATTTCAATTTCCGAATTAATACCACAGCTTCTTGCTCTCGAAACATAAAAGTCTAAAACCTATCCACTAGCCTAATTCCCCAAATTAAAACCCCTCACAACTTAATTCATTTTACCACTAATGCACAAATCACCAAAATTAAAGAAACAACCAATTTTTATTTTTTTTTAAAAAAAAAAAAAAAAAAAAAGCAAATGCACAAAACTGAAATTACAAAAAAAGAAAAGGAAAGAAAAGAAACAAAGTTGTAAAAGAACTAACCAGCGGCGAGAAACGCGCCTCGTATGGGGAGATGGAAGGGAAAACGAAGCGAGAAAGGAGGAGAGAAGTGAAAATGAGGAAGAGAGAAAAGAGAGAGACAAAAATGAAGGGGCTTCTTAGGAATTCGCATGATGGAATTAAATACAAGACATGACTGTGAATAAATAAAATTGGAATTGGAATTGGAATTGGGAATAGTGAGCAGTGGAGGAGGAGGAGAAGAATCGGATACTACAACTGGAACAACAAATGTGCGATTACAACTTGGCAATGAAATCCAAAGAGGAAGATACATCTGACAACATCTAATCTATCTGATTATTAATTAATGATGATGATAATATTCGGTGAATAATTCTTGAATTAAAGAATTATCCATTTTGGGAAGATAAAGGAGGAATTTAATTCCATTTTGGAGTTTTTTTTTTTTTTTTGGGATTAGGGAAGGAATAAGAATATGGGATTTGTCATCAATAAGTGTGAGTTTGTTGAGTGGAGAGTAGTGTGTTGTGGAAGATTGAAGGTTAGAGATTGAGATGCCTTTCTGCCACGTTGGATTTTTTTAGTTTTCTTATAAATATAATTAGTTGGAAGTCCGCCTAATGTACGGGTTAATTTAAAACTATTTATATTTCATTGTGTAAGAACTAATAGTCAGAATTTACATTCTGAAGCACAATAAATAATAAAAAATTCATAAAATAAAAAAACTTATAAAAATAATTGAAAATAAAATAATAAATAATAATAGACCCGAAATCCAAAAAAATGTCTAAGTTTTATGGGCAGCTACTATAATTATATTTTTATATTGTAATATATTTTTTATTTTAATTTTATAATGTAATAATAAAAATATTAATTGTAGAAATTATGTGACGCATATATTTTCATTTTGATAGAATATTATACTATATTTTCTTATTATAATAAATAATAAGAAATTAATTGTAGAGATTATGTGTCATGAGAAAAGTTAAAAATGTTTAACACACACACATATTTTTTGCCATATTATATTTGATATGTTTCCTTGTTATAATAGGGTTCTTATTTGATAGATTTATTAATTAAATTTTATAATTTAATAGTATTTTTTTTAATTGTAATATGATAGTATAATATGTTTTCTTATTATAATATAGTTTTTATAAAATTCTAATATTTATTTTTATTGTAATAGGTTTTTTTATTAAATATAAAATTAATTATAAGATATTTAATTTTATAATAATAATAATAAATTAATTATAAAGAGTAAGTGCCACCTATATATATATATATATATTTTAATTTTAATGAGAGATTATAATATGCTTATTATTATAATATGTTTCTTTATTTTAATTGTATAATTTAATACTAATAGATTAAGTGTCACGAGTTTTACTACCATTGTCCTTTCTAGAGTTCCTTCTACTACGATTACTCTCTCTAGGTTTGTCATTCCTATCTTTATCAGAGCCACGTCAATTCTTATTCAACTTAAGAAATTTCTGGAACTTCTTCAGAAACATGGTCATGTCAGCATCTGCGAGAGTATCATATGTTGGGGTTTTAAGGGGTAAATACAGGTAAACGTAGCGGAACGCGGAAAATCAAAATTTTCCGATTTCAATAATTTTTCTCGGGTAATTAAAATAAACATATTCATTCTAATTACTCAATACTCAAAAACTGAATTTTTTACCCAAAAATCAGATTTATTCATTATTGCCAAATAACCCCTTAAAGTTTGCATTTTGTTCATTTTAATCCTCAAATTATCAAATACAATTAAGTGATTCCAAATCAATCCCAAAATAATTTATACATGTCTAATATATCAAAATATAAATTGCAACAAAAATTCTATTTTTTTTTGTAATTGCCAAATTGAACCCAGAATTTTCCAGGTTTTACAATTTAGTCCAATCTTGTTCAAACAAGTCAAGATCAAATTCAATCATCACCAAATTTAATATACATCAATACACAACACATATATGAAAAACCTCAAATTTGGAAAGGGTTAAGAATCTTAATTTTATAAATTCTTCAATTGAATAAATTACACCAAATTAATCAAATTTAATACTTTAATTCAATCTTCACAACACCAAACAAGTCTCACCACTTTGAAATAACACAATAACAATTAGGAAAAACCCACCTTGAGGCCCTTGTACTCTCAATGATTTTTACATTGCACCCCTGTACTAAATTTTCTACACATTGCACACCCCTGTACTCTCAATGTTTTTACATTGCACCCCTGTACTCTCAATGTTTTTACATTGCACCCCTGTACTAAATTTTCTACACATTGTACCCCTGCACTCTCAAAAAATTGACATTTCACCCTTATTTTAACGGCAAGTTAACAAAGTTGAGAAATATTCTGACATCACCCACCCTTATTTGTGTCATATCTGCATAGTTTAGGAAGAAGCACCTATGCTAAAAAGAGAAGGGCTAAAAAAATGAGTGTTTGCTATAAATGTGCACGCATGACATGTAATACTCGTTGTCGTTCTTTAGGAATGATGTCTGATAACCGTGAATCATCTTTGTTTGTTTTTTGTTGTTCATTAATAACACTCCAATATCGTAGTTTTGATCTAATTTTTGCAATAAATTAGTTGGATTTTTGAATGTATCTAAAGGAGCATAATATTTATGCGCCCTAGCATAACTTCAAAGTAAAAAAATTTGTTCGGTCCAATCCGAAATAAGGGTGGGTGATGTCAGAATATTTCTCAACTCTGTTAACTTGCCGTTAAAATAAGGGTGTAATGTCAATTTTTTGAGAGTGGAGGGGTGCAATGTGTAGAAAATTTAGTACAGGGGTGCAATGTAAAAAACATTGAGAGTACAGGGGTGCAATGTGTAGAAAATTTAGTACAGGGGTGTAATGTAAAAAACATTGAGAGTACAGGGGCCTTAAGGTGGGTTTTTCCTAACAATATAGGTCATCAATGAGTGGTCTAACAACTCTAGAATGACAACTTGATCATCAAATGATCAAAAGAGAGCTAATGAACTAATTTCATGTTTTCTTTATTATCGATAATACATGCTCACATCTTTCAAACAATTTCCCAACCATTTAATTACAAACTAAAAGAGTATAAACAATATCCTAGCAACACATGTTGAAGCTAAGAATGATAGAAACAATTTCTTAATTGGAGATAGTAAGAAATACTTACAAAATCTTGATATTTGGCTTAAGTTTTTATTTCTTCTTCAACTTTGCTCTCAACTTTCTTTGTAATTGATTTTGGTAACTTGTTGTTATATAAAAAAAAATGAAAAAAAAAATCTTATATATTTTCCCACTTGGTCGAAACTACAAGGAAAAACAAATACAAGATATTTTCATTTTTTATTTCAATTAATTAAATGGAAATGATATACTTGACTTTTTGGTATTTGATCATTAAATCATTTAATGAAAACCAACAAGTATATCTAATCATATAAGGCCATTTGCTAACCTAATCATGGTAATAGATATTTTCAATTTAATTAATTTAACCATTTAATATTTAAATAATTAAATACAAATATCTTAAATATATGTATTATATTTACATTAAATAATCAAAATACATATATCAATGATATATGTCAAATATCATAATTTGACATTTAATTAATGTGTATTTAATAAAATCAAATATTAAATACATATACACATTAATTAGGAAATGACCAAAAGATCCCAATTGCATGTATTTTCGTTTAACCGTTAAACGACTTATAAATAATCAGTATTATTCATAAAAGTTGTCATAGTGCTCTACGAGTATATTTCATTAGTGAGACTCTCTAGGTTCAGACATATCCGTCACGAAATCCAATTTCGTGTCCATAATCTACCCACCCGTAAATTATGACGAACACAGATAAACTCTCTGAACCATACATGTCGAGGTCATTGCATATGTATAATCCCTCCGTCATAGGTATCCGGATTATTCCAGAGATATAGATATAAACGTCAAATCTCTATAGATATAATCACATCGACGTTTCTATTAGCAATCTCTTAATAACACCTAAAATTAATTTCTACAGTGTACCACAGGCCCATGGATTTAACAGATTGATAATTCCATATTGAATACATATGCTCTATACACAGAACTGACAGATCATTTCTTGATGCATATATGATATCCTGAGCATCAGTCCACACCCAACGAACAGGCAGAGATCTGATCAAAATAGATCGGTGGCGTGATTGCCATCTAAGTGTGGATGATAACTCATATATCCACAGTGGTATCTCAAGTCAAAGAATCATTATGCTCACTCAACCCGAGAAGAGTCTTATTGACTCTGGTGTACCATCCATTAAGAATCTTCGGTGAGTCGTTCAGTGTTTATTCGCTATAAATACATACACGTCTATACGAGTCTCCAAGACTCACGGTTCATCGAGAAACCATTGGAATCTAAGATTCCAATATACGACATGTACCAGTCTCAACAGGTTTACTTTACTGATCAAGTAGTGTAAACATTGACCAAGAACTGTCTAAGAATGACAATGTCATGATACAACTCAATGTTAGTTGTGACACTTTTGCAACAATATCATAACTAATCATTCTAAGGTCTGTTACGTCTTTACCATATATAAAGAGATTTTATATAATAGAAAGTGTTTATTTTATTCATAATAAAATATTACATAAATATTTACAATGAAATATATAAGAAAATTTGCACTATGAGCACCAACCCTAACATCCTCATCATTGGATGAATCGTGTGTAACTTTCTTTGTGGTTTTCATCGCTATGTTATTGGATTTTCTATGTTCAGGAAGTTATCTCTCATAAACCTAAAGTTTCCCTCTGAGGTTCTCTAATTTAAGGTGATCTAAGTCATTACTTTCCTCGATGGTTGTGATTTTCGGTAAAAACCTTCCAGGTATAGATCTAATGATTTTCCTAACTATCATATTTGTATGAATAGTCTCGCCTAGGTTAAAGTTAGAGTTAAAAATATCGTTAATTTCAACATAAAATTCAGCAAAAGACTCATCATCTTTCATTCGAACAACTTCAAACCTAATAGCAAGCTCTTAAGTCTATTATTTTTAACTGACAATGTGCCCTCATGCACAGTCTGAAGGATGTCTCATGCATCATTGGCTATCTCACATAGATATTCTCCTAAACTCAGCTTAGCAAACAACAACATGAATGACATTAATAATACTGCTATTCCTATTGCTCACAGCAACAAACTCCTCTCTTGTCCAAGTCAGTTTATCTTTAGGGGAAGAGACTCCATCAACGATGGCCACGAGAGGTTTTCACCCATATTCTACTGACATCCAGAATTTTTCATCTAAGGATTTGAGGAACGTTTTCATGTGAACCTTCTAATGAGGGTTCTCAGTTCCATCAAAAAAAGGAGGGCAATTCAAAAGTTGGCTTCTATCCATAGTTAAGGGTCAATGATCGAGGTGAGACTATGATACCAATTGAAATTTCGATTTTCGTATAAGGTTCTAACCCTATACGGAATTAAACACAATAATTTAAGACAAATTATAATTATTATTTCTATGGATTAACAAAATCATCAAACATCATTAAGTCTGAAAATTATAAATCAATACAAATAAACGAAAGCATAAAAATAAAATCAACTACAATAATGTTGTTAACGAAGTGGAAAACTTGTGCGGGTAAAAAATCACTCTGGGTATCTAGGCTACCAGCCAAAATCCACTATAATGAGAAAACTTATAGTGATGGTACAATACTTATGACAACAACTCCATTAACTCTAATACCTCTAGATTATAATAACCCGAAGAACTTATCGAGCCTGCACCAAACGACCTTATTCAGAACATATGAAGTCTCTGTGTAGATCAACTCTATGAACTCGCAACGACGGAACTCTGGCTGCCAATCTTCCTCCTTTAGAGCACTGAAGGCTTAGGAAATTGAATTAAAGTTGTGTTTTTGTGGTGATGGTTACCAAAGAACAATCTTACCAAAGCAAAGAAGACAATGAAATCGATGAAGTCTTATAGGTTGGTTGTCAAGAATGAAGGAATACATTATATGGTGACTCTCAAAATAGTGTTTCTTCTCTTATGTAAAGTGAAGAGAAGAAACATTATTTTGAGCCTTCAGTTCTAGTATCAATATGGTCACACAAATCTTCAAAAGAATGTGATACGTGCTCTTTAAGAATATAGAGAATTTGAAAGTTGATATTGAGAATGAGAATTTATAGTTGAGAGAAATTGAGTGAGTTTAAAAATTGATTTGATGGGGTATTTATATATATATTTTTGATAATTTTACCATGCCAAAACTATCATCAAATTATTGTTGTTATAAAGGATAATTTAGGATTTTCTTATATTAATTTTTTTTATTTAATAAAAAAACCAAAAAAATATTAAAGCAGCCCCATTTTACCGTTGTAAAATGGGGCTGCTGCCTTCCTGCCCATTTTACCATTGCCGAACGGTAAAATGAGGGGCTGGTTAGGTTTTGGTTTGGAACCGGTTCAAATCAGATATTATAACGGTTACGATTTAGAATCAATCGGCGGTTCCAAAATTTCTGTAACCGTAACCAAATCAGTCACCACTAGTTCGGTTAATATTTTGATCGGTTTGGTTTTGATTCCGAATCTTAACTGTGACCGAATCTACTTTCAATTATCATTTTTAAGAAGAATTAGGGGTGTGTAAATTTTCAGACAATCCAATCCGATCTAAAATAGTCAAAATATTCAAAATATTATTGGGTTTAATTTTTCAAAAAAGAAAAAAGAAAAATTGATCCGATCCATGAATCATCTAACACAAATCATTATACTTATGTTATGTCATAACATAGTTACGTTGTCATTTTGGAATTAGGATCTTAAGTATTGGATCAATAATTAAAAAATAAATGGGACTTATATTAAATTCACATTACATAAATTATGATAATTGATTTAATATTCAACACTAACTTAGTTTATTATTGAATTTTTATGCATCATTTTGAAGACACTATAATTTTTTTTTTTGATATTTGAAGACACTATCTCTTCTTTGACACTATTTACACTATTGTGGTACCGAATTTGTAAATTCGCACCAAAATACATAATTGGAATCTAAAGACAAAAATCTATTTCCACTCCGAAAATTCCCTCATCAGAATCTAATCCAATGTTTAGCAAAAAGTTGGAAAATGACATGAAATATATATACAAAAATCTTTTTCTTGTTTTTTTTTTAAAAAAATCTCATTATCTCTCATTAGTATTGTTATCTATTGACATATAACATACACACAACTATAAAAGATATTGAGTTGAATATCATATGTCATGATTTCACTAAATGACATTTTCAATGAGAAATAATAAGGGGATCCTAACTCGAAATATATAGCGTGAGTCATGTGACTGCAACCGCTATATATTTTTGTATTAGAATGAATAAATAAATAAACATAATATAGTGTAGAGTATCAAATACTGAACTGATTTTATATTCAATATTGGATCAACAATCAAAAGATAATAAAAATTTATTGAGACTCATATTACATCATGATAATTGATTAAGTATTCAGCACTGAATCCTTATTCCATCGGTATCAGAGTGACATATGCCTTCCCATTTACACTTCCGTCCTAATTATTATTTTTTTTTTTTATGTTTAATAAAATCTAAAAATATAAATTTTTGTAAAACTCGGCTTTCAAAAAAAAATATTCACTATAATTTATCGTATTTTTTTCTGGATCATTAACCAAACACTTAAAATTTACATTTTAATAAAAACATAATTTTATTATCTGATGACATATCAAATCACAATACTAAATACGACCGGGCAATTAAGAAACGGTGCTTATTTGGAAGCCTTATTAGGTATTCACATGAAGAATATCTAAAAATCAAATGTCTCTATGTGGAAATATGTTCAATCCTTGTTACGATATTAATCTCTCTTTGGGATAAACTGTTGCCTCTTGGTATTTTTTCCCCCTGAATTTGCCTGTTGGTACTTGCTGTTGCAGGGATCCTTATGTTTTTAATCTTTTGTGAAGAACGTATGTGGATTGTTGACACGTAATCCACTTAAAAAAATAAAAATATAATATTAATGCTAAGAAATTGGATATATGTAAAATATATAAAATAAATC
Organism: Zanthoxylum bungeanum; assembly: GCA_019454045.1. NCBI lineage: Eukaryota > Viridiplantae > Streptophyta > Magnoliopsida > Sapindales > Rutaceae > Zanthoxylum > Zanthoxylum bungeanum. Next base: position 19,198 of record SKCR01051730.1, read on the forward strand.
ATGTAATATTTTTGAGAGAATCAGGCATAATGTTAGGTTAATACTAATTTTGAAGAGTGATAGTTGTGTAATACATAATTTTATTTCAAGGGATGACATATGACGTGTCATGTGTTTTAATATAGTGTTTTTTTTTTTTTAGGAATTTGTTTAAGTTTATCAATTTAATTTATTTATTCTCTTAAGAAATTAAAATGTTTGCAGACTTGTGAATGGCCTGGATCATTACTTCCTAAATTTAGGTTTAATGGTTGTCGTGTGCTTATTCAATATTTAATTTACATTCTGTTGATAGTGATTTTTGGGCCTCAGGGTCCTCAGCAAGTTCAGAATGACATAAAGAGAATTTCTAGCCGGACTCGGTAGTCGAGGGCATCTGGCTTAGTAGAGTGGTCGGGCTCGGTCCTCATTTCCCAATCGACCTGAAGAGCAAAGGTGCCAGAAAATCAAGGCGATCAGGGATCTCATGTCCGACCCGACCCGATGGCTCGGCATAACAGATGGGTGTTGTTACAACTACCCGACCCGATTGAGGCAGGTCGCGGTGTATTAGGTCAGGTCGGGATAACATTGATCGGGATCAAGTATCAAGGTGTAAACACGACTTGGGAACTTGCATCATCCATAAAGTCTTGATATGACAGGCACAACTCGTAAGGCTATCTTCTGATACACGCCACCGCGTGAACGGGTGGATACATGCTGTCATTATAAAGGTAGCGTGTGGAGTATTCCAAGAAAGGGCTAGAGTTTAATAAAGTGTCAGATGTCATGTCTACTTTCGGCAATGGCAGGTTCACGTGGCTGACGTCACGAGAACAGTGGAACATTGTTATTTTCCTTAGTATATAAAGAGGTTGAGTGCAATTTTGTAAGAGTTAGTTATTTTCATTCTAAAAAACTTGTAAGAGAGATAAAAAGTCTATTCTTTGAGAAAAGTACGAAAGTGAGGTCGGTCACGTTTGTAATAGTTATTTTCGGCATTGGTCGGTCAAACCCGACCAATTTATCAAAACTATATTTCTTTATGTCCGTGGATGTAGGTTGGATCCATTCCACCGAACCACGTTATATCCTCTGTTTTCATCTGGGTGTTTACTTTTTTATGCTAAGTTTGCTTTTTGGTTCCCAACAAACCAAAAAAATTCACAGTTGGGGGAAGATTGTTCGAGGAGTGAGTTTTCGGATTTACCCCTAGAATGAAAATCAGCCGTCAACAGTTGGCACCGTCTGTGGGGATTCAGTACAAAAAGTGTGGATGCTGGTTTTCGCCCGAGGTCCACAATCGAGAATTTGTAGGTTGGGGGCACTAACGATCCTGCAAAACAAAGGTAGAGTGAGCGTTGAGGTTACTGCCCATCGGTGTGGTGGGTGCCGTAGGCACTCCGACGCTCAAGTCAATGATGGAAGTGAGCTATTAATACCGTAGAAGGAGGAGCAGGGTCATAGATTACCTTGATTCATGTCAGCTACCGTGGCGGCTGTAGGTAGGGGATTTATAGAAGAACATTATTTGAGCTATGAGTAGAAGAACTCGAATCCCACATCTCTTATGGACTTTGGTTCCTCTTATAGGCGATTCGAGGTGAGAATCATGGATGCCTTAATTGTCTTACGTTTTGGGTGTTTGTAACAGTCGAGTCATGAAGAGGCAGTTATGGGCAGTCATGGAAGACAGTTATGGGTCTGGACGTTTCATGGGTTGGCATTTAAAGGGCAGTTAATCGGTCTTTGGGCACAGTGTTTCTTCGAGCCTGGGCCTGCTCAATGTCTTTGGGTTCGGTTAGGGGATTTCAGGGGTGCATTTAGCAGTGGACCTGAGGCGAAAGGTCGAAATTACCATTAGGTCAAATTTGGCCCGTACAGTTTGTCCCATACTCTCTAAGTCAAGGAGTCATTGGCTTGGAGAGTATTTGACGTGCGTGTCGAAACCATAGGATGAAGGTGTACCTGAGCGTCGATGCTGCCTATTGATTGAACCAAACGAGTGTCAAGTTATGAACTTGACTCTACATGATCCATCGTGGATATGTCCAGTCGAATGAGCTAGATGAAGGTCAGGATATTATGTCATAAGATATGTGTAATTTATGTCTACAACTTGACTCGATATGAGTCCATGATGAATGTCCCCGGTCGACTGAACCAGATGAAGGTTTCAGGATATAAGTCATACCACATGTGTAGACCACGTCTACGACTTGACTCGACATGAGTCCATGGGGGATGTCCCCGGTCGACTGAACCAGATGAGGGTTCATGAGTTACTTTCACTCGATATGTCGTATGGACTGTAGGAAGTCTATGTCTTCATTTGACTCGACATGAGTCCATGAGGGATGTCCACGGTCGACTGAACCAGATGAAGGTGTAGGCACTGCATTTTTGCACATAAGTCCCTATGATGAGTCTCATTTAGAGGCACCACCTTTTATGTCACGGGAGCCGCGGGAAACAGACGTCAGAAGGGGAAATTCAGAATAAGTATGTCATCAAGTTCACTGTTTTCGTTCGTGCTGCGTTTGTTACCACGTTCGAACGTCAAACAGATTACGGGCATTCGTGCAGCGTTCGGAGAGGCATTCGAACGGTGTCGGTATTTCTGTTTTTGCTGCTAGCCTCACACCCAAGCCCAATTAGCCCACCAAAGCCCATTTAAATATTAATTAAATCATATACCAAATTAAATGAAATATTAATTATCATATACCAAATTAAATTAAACATTAAATAAAATCATGTCTAATTAAAATCAATCAACCAACCAATAGTTTCCTAATTAAAAATATTGACTTCCTAATCTAACCAAATAAATGCCTAATTAACACCAATCAAATATTCAACCTTCCTAATTCACCAAAATTTGTCCCCCCCTCAATCCATTGATTTCCTATCCAACACCAAATCAAAATCCTCTCTTTAATGCCAAAATCCCTTCCTTGTGAGACAAAGATAAACCCTAGCCTTTGCCTATAAAAAGAACCCAATTCCAACCCTTCAACCCTAGCTCATTCATACAAGAAAAGCCTCTCCTAGTTCATTCACACAAGAAACACCCAGCTTATTGACACAACTCTCCCTCCTCTCAAAACCGAAGATCACAAACCAAAGAACCCTCATTGCCTTGACCAAAACACATCCCGAACAGCCCCTTTACCTCATCAAAACAGCCCCCGAACCACACCATAACACCACCGAAAGTCACACCCAAAACAGTAGCCAAAACATCCCAAAAACAGTAACTAAGATACACCAGCAAAACGGCAGCGAATCGGAGTCAAAACAGTAGCTTGAGCAGTGGAACAACGAGGAAAGGTGTGAACCTGAGGAGTTGCGGAGCATTCCCCCCTTTCGACGACCGTACACCGTACTACCGAGAGACGACATAAAAGGTTAGACCTGAGGGCACCTTGTATTTATTATCTTTCATTTGTCTTTTATTTATTTTAAATATTTTTTGTATTGCATGAGAGTCGTTTTGTTGAGGCATGATGTGAATTCCGGATAAACGGAGGCATGTTTCTCTTTTGTGGTATATCGGATGGAAACCCGGACGTAAATTTCGTAGCCAAATCCGAATGGACGGTAGTACGGCTGCACTCGGATACAAACTCCACGTACCACTTGAGAGATACATAAATTTCTGTTTCATCCAAAGTTGTATTTGAGCATGATGTAGTTAGTACGTTATTTATTTATTTAGCCTGATTAGGCCTAGTGCGTTATTTATTCTTAAGCATGATTTATGCCTTCGTATGTTAATCTTTATGCATGATTTAGATATCCATGTGATTAGATATGTCGTTGTTGTGAATCCTGTTTGAATGCGGTATCTAAAACCATATGAATGTAATGCAATCTGCCAGTTCCCATTCGAACGCGTCATCGAACGCAACTCGAACGCAAACCTTCTAGTTACCGTTCGAAACACATTATCAACGCTACTCGAACACGCATGCATTTTGTATCATCAGGTCTGGTCCCGTTCTAACGCGTTATCAAACGCTACAACGAACGCGAACCTTCTTTTACCATTCGAACGCGTTACGAATGCACAAACGAACGGCACACATTGAAACTGAATCTTTTGCTCATCATATTCATTCATTCACAATGCTCTTGGGTGATCTCCCTTGAATTAATTAGCCAATCATATTACTTGTAGTCTGCATTTATCCATTCGATGTATGCAAAGATAGTACTCAAGCATGATTAGTTGTGCTTAAGTTTTTTATATCATATGATTGAAATATGTTCAATGAGATTGCCATGTGATGTTGCATGTTGTGAATGAACTTGTTGATGTAATACATGTGAATTTAGAGCATGATACTCTTGGAAATAAAGTGTACTTAGACTTGATTAAATTATTACATAAATCCTTTTCATTACAAGTGACATAAGTAAGGACCATTCCGAACCCAAGTTTGAGTCGTCCTTGTCGAGGGGTTGGAGTGCGGCCTTAAATCTCATTTTCCCGGGTTCACACCGGGTGGCGACTGTTAGACATTGTGTCCCATAGCGTCACTGTTTGTAAATGATATTGTATTATTGTACAAAATTAACTATGTAATAATTTGCCTTTTGCCATTTTGTAATATTATTTACTTTGATATATAAATGGCGAAAGTCCATATGATTATACTGGATTGAGATGAATGATGACAGTATCAATCCATAAAGGTTTAATCATTAAATATCCCTAGCCGTAGTATTATCGAGACTGGACATCGATAATGCGGAATAGACTAGTATTGCGCTTGTGCACGTTGTGAGGGCACAACGGCATAGTTCTCATATATTTAAGTATTGGATACTTATGCAAGTGCGATAGGAGGTTGTGTTTTACCGATGGTACGGAAAACAGCTTCGCTCTGGATAGACCCCGCGGAATCCCATTGGTAGTATGTCTAGGTGTCTATGGGAGGCCGCATCAGGGTAGGTGTATATGGTCTTAACCTGAGACTTACATCGCTAGTACTTGCGACAATCGGTAAACTTTGGTTTTGGGTGGTTGGGGACCTTAACCGGTTCTGTGTACACCTCTTCTGGGTTTATCGAGAATCGTAGTGTACTGGATGTGATGTCAAGATGGAAGTATCGCTTCAGACATATGGAGGTGATGATCACGCAGGACACAGAACTAGTACTCTATAAAAGGTTGCAACCGTCGGGACAATATGACTAGGTCAGGATTGTCCGATTTAAAGAGACTAGTTGCTTGATGTCCGATATATGTTTTCGTACGGGGCAGACACATCTCCAGCCCCAGGCCTAGCATGTGATCATCCGATACTGGATCGATGTACGCAATACTACGGTATACTACGCTTGATATAGATCTTATATTCCTATAAGAATATTTCTGGAGAATTGGGTAGGCATGGCGCTTTGCTAGAAGCCAACCTTGTCTTGTGAATCGGTAAGAACGTAGTACGAGGTACGTGCGTGTTCGGATTATCCGACGACCGTATTTACTGCCAACATATCCGGAGATCTCTTGGGTCGCTTCCTGAAGATTCACCTATGATATTTGATTCGAACTTAATTAATCTTGGATTAATTGCGGAGAAACTTTATCTCGGATAAAGTGCCTTATTTAGAGAGAGAACGATTAATTTGGAATTAATCAGTAAAATTATTATATTCGATATAATAATGAAATTCGATTTCGACGCGAAATTTAAATTAGATTTTAATTCGGGCATACGAGTTAATTTAGAATTAATTCGTTAGCGACGTAAATAATAATTTCGCTAGGCGCGATTATTTATTTAAATTCGATTTAATTAACGTCGCGACGCAAGTTCGGTATTTCGGAAATATCGAACCCGAACGCGTGAGTGCACGTGGGCCCACTTTCATTTGGAAACGTGTGGGGCCCACACATGACACATGTCATTATATGTATTATTTTATTGATAATGCATTGCATGGTGATAGTGTATAATACACTCAATGTTATGCATGGAATTTGAGTGTTTGACACTCTAAGCCTTTGCATGGTTTGTGTCATAGATTTATTATTATTTAATAAATATTATGGCATAAATATAAATTGATTTTGGTATCAAAAAATCAATTAGAAAAATCTCTCTTCTCTCTCTCACATTGCCGAAAACTGCATGCAGTTTTGGTCTTCATCTTCTTCATTTTGGTTGCCAAAAAGCTTGAAGATAGTGTGGTTGTTTGGAACATCTTCTCACATGCAAGGCTAGCACACCTTCAAGGGATCAAAAGAGGTGATAGGGAAACCATCATAGAGCAAGGAATTCACAAAGCTTGGAGCTTCCACTTCTTCTCCTCTTGGCCGAATCAATCAACACTTGGAGCTTCCATTTGGTTTGATTTTCTTCATCAACAAAGCATTGTAAGTATGATTCCGCCATACTTCAAAGTTTAAATATATATTCATTTATTGTATTTCAAATGCTTAATCTTTCCTTGGGACATATTATAGAAACCAACAATGGTATCATGGAGCCATGGTTAAGCATGAAATACTTTAGGTTAAAATTTGACAAAATTGGTTGAAGCATGTTCTTGTGAAATTTGATGAATGAGTATGCTTGCATGTATATAGAATGATGTTACATGGAATCAATTTTATGAAAAATGCATTGGATGATTTTTCCCAAAAATTTAACCTTGGCCGAATGGTATGTAGAAAATGATTGAAGCATGTTCTTGTGAAATTTGATGAATAAGAATGCTTGCATGTATATAGAATGATGTTACATGGAATCAATTTTATGAAAAATGCATTGGATGATTTTTCCCCAAAATTCAAACCTTGGCCGAATGTATGATAAAATTGATTGAAGCATGTTCTTGTGAAATTTGATGAATAAGAATGCTTACATGTATATGAATGATGTTACATGGAATCAATTTTATGAAAAATGCATTGGATGATTTTTTCCCCAAATTCATGCCTTGGCCGAATGTGTTGCTACTGGAGTGGATTGGAATTTTTTTGTGTTTAAGATCATTGGATGACTTAGAACGTGTACGGACGTAGATTAGTAATTCAATCGGATTGAAAAACAAATCGACACAAAAACTCACCTTGGCCGAATGTACAAGGACATGAAAAGGAGTTGATTTTTTGTTAAAATTAATGTTGGACATTTATTTTGACAATACATGATTAATAAATTAAATGGGTATTTTTGAAATATTTGGTTTAATGTATTATCTTGGTATTACACTTTAATTAATTGGACTTTAATGTTTGGAATATTAAAATTTAATTAATGGGCTTTAATAATTTAATTGGGCCTTATGGGCTTAAAATTGGTTTTATGGCATTTAAGGGTGATTCCTTATTTGGGCTTGGTAATTGGGTTTGACCCACATTGACCAAAGCCCAAGCCTTAATAAATCAATTGAAAGCCCATTTGACTTGAATTAAATTAACATTGGATGTTAGTTGGGCTTTGAGACCCAATAAGATTAGATTTAGAATCTAAGTCTTTAAAGCACATTAAAAGTGTAAACATTTAATTTGGAATTAAATAATTGAATTAGTATTGAATACGAATTAAATTAGATTTAATAAGTAGTTCGATATAATTCGCGAATTCGTACCCTATGTACTTATTCTCAATCGAGTTGGACTCGCGCAAAATCAAACCGTTGTTTGAACATTGGATGATCACTTAAACAAAGACTAATTAATTGGATTAGATTGGTTGTAAAAGCATGTCTTGTTTGAATATATATGTATGTGATGAATGAATAGTGTATATCGGATGGATATTAGAAGGGAAAGGGTAATTTTAGAAATTATTGTAAATTTGGAATTTATAAATTGGACCTGCGTGTCCAGCCTTATCTCTTTATCTCTTTGTATTCTCTTCTTCTCACCTAATTCCCCTCAATGTAAATGAGGTTTCTCTTATTGTATTATGTAATTGGGTAGTAGTAGAATAGTGCTAGCGGGGAGAGGAAAGGGAGTGATTTGTTCTAGGAACAAGTTGTTTATATATCCATCCGCATATCACTATTAATTTACTTTACGCGCTTTATGATGTTTTAGAAGCATGCTTAAGGGTGTATGATGATGAGACCTAACAAAGATAAATAAATTGGTTGCCAATTACGCGAAAATCCCTCAATTTATATTAAGCGAATATCCTTCCATTGAATGGTTCTTGTTCAAGATCCGAAGTTGGCATTGGTTTGTTTTTGACCAAAGTCAAGACCTTTGTCAATCAAGGATGTACTTGAATCATGAGAGTTTTGTTGCATATCGGTGTCTTGTCCAAATCGTGATTTTTATTGGCCAAAGTCAAGATCACTTTTTGTCCAACGACATTGATTACGAAACTTTCCTCGTCAATGGGTCCCGCTTAACTGGAATCATTAGGTTTGTTTTTGGCCAAAGCCAAGGCCTAGATGATTCGGAGGATAGGGTTAGGAAAATGTAATGGTTACATTGGCATTATACATATGTTTCGGACTTGGATGTCCACCTAACCGGATCTAGGAATTGGATGAGATCCAATTGATCATGGAGATCTACCTAAGTTAAATAGCATACAATTTTTATTGGCCAAAGTCAAGGTTGTGTGTTATTTAACGGGATCCTAGCCCACTAGGAAATTCGATTTCCCGAGTTCTCTACAGAGGGTTAGAAACTTGAAGAAAATAGTGGGAGGCTATTATTGAATTTGCAATTTCGTTCAGATACTTAGCCTTACACGTCTTTCAAAATTATTTCGTCAATATTTTAAATAATTAGTTGGACTAATATATTGTTATTTTTACTTGTAACAGTTTGACTGTACCCATAACATCGTTGACTTTATAGTTGGACTATAGTTGTCAAGATGATTGGCAAAGGTAATATCCGCGACATAATCATGGGCGATAATGTCTTCAAAGGGACAAACTTTGCCGACTGGGAAATGAACCTCAAGATAGTGCTTGGGGCTGAGAGGATACTGTATACTATTCAGAGACCTCTCCCGCCTGAACCCACTGAGCCACTGGAGCTAGAGTTATGGAAGACTCATAGTGACGATTGTGACCAAGCTCAGTCAGTTATGCTAGCTGCAATGACCCAGCATTTCAGACGCCAGTACAGGGACTTGGATCCCTATAACATGATGGCAAGATTGCGTGATCTTCACCGCACCAATAAGCGGATGAAGAGGTACGAGCTAGTAAGGAAACTCTTCCGCTCCCGGATGACAGACGGCGCATCAGTTGAGGCCCACGGGACTCAAATGATCGCCGATATTGATGAGTTGGCCAATATGGGAATAGTCTTGGAGGCTGAGCTGACTATAGATATGATCTTGCAGTCACTTCCTGATACTTGGAAACAAATCATAATCAACTATAAGTTGATGGATACAGATGACACTCTTGGAGAGTTGTTATCCGTATTGAAGGAGTCCGAAAGGGAACTCCTAAAGGGGAGCAAGCGCGAGGCGCATTATGCATCGACCTCTCATGCGCCAAAGGCTAGGCCCAAGGCAATTGGAGGTGCGAGGAAGAAGAAGTTCAAGAACAAGGGCAAAGGCAAGTTGACAGTGGCTTCTAGGAAGCCAAAGGACAAATCTCGCGACATCTGCCTCAACTGCGGCAAGAGGGGTCACTGGAAACGTGACTGCCAAATGAGCATTGTGCAGAGGGAGGATATCAAGGCTGGCAAGGCTATCGCCTCTGGTATGTTTGTTATTGAGATAAATATGAATACTTCTAGTTTTAAAAATTGGATTTTTGATTCTGGTTGTGGTGCTCATATTTGTACTGATGTGCAGGATCTGCATGATAGCAGGATGCTGGCGTCAGGGGAGATGGATCTACGGGTCGGAAACGGAACACCAGTTGCTGTTTTGGCCGTAGGGACTTTTGTTTTAGAACTGCCCTCAGGGCATGTACTTAAACTTTTGAACTGTTATTTTGTGCCTAGTTTAACTAGGAATATTATATCTGTATCCTTGTTAACCCAGCAGGGTTACACTTTTGTATTTAGAAACAGTGGGTGTTATTATATAAAAATGATGCAGAAATTTGCACAGCTGTTGCAAATAACGGTCTTTATATTTTGAATATAAATGAATCTCCTAAAATGACAAACAAAAGGCTCAAAAGGAGTAATCTAAAAGATGAAGCTTATATGTGGCATTGTCGTCTAGGACACATTAACAAGACTCGCATATCCACACTTTCGAAGAGTGGGTACTTGGACGAATTTGATCCCAATTCATATGACGTCTGCGAATCTTGTCTTTTAGGCAAAATGCCTAAATCACCTTTTAGCGGTAAAGTGAACGTGCCACAGAACTGTTAGCTCTCGTTCATACTGACGTATGCGGGCCCATGTCTAGCCAGGCTAGAGGTGGATTTCACTACTTCGTAACCTTTACAGATGATGCATCTCGTTACGGTTATGTGTATCTTATGAGACACAAGTCGGAAACTTTTGAGAAATTCAAAGAGTTTCGACACGAAGTGGAGAAACAAACAGGGAAGAGTATTAAGACATTACGGTCAGACCGTGGTGGCGAATACTTAAGTTATGAGTTTCAAGATTACTTGAAAGAATATGGTATTCTTTCACAGTGGACTCCTCCTGGAACACCGCAATTAAACGGTGTGTCCGAACGGAGAAACCGCACCTTGTTGGACATGGTAAGGTCAATGATGAGTCGCACTGAGCTACCAATATCCTTCTGGGGATACGCATTAAACAGTGCTATACTTATTTTGAATAAGGTACCGTCGAAGTCTGTTGAACAGACTCCATATGAGATATGGACAGGAAGGAAACCAGGTTTCTCTTTCCTAAAGATTTGGGGATGCTGGGCATATGTTAAACGTTTGAAAGTACCAAACTTGAACCCAAAACTGATAAATGCCTTTTTGTAGGATATCCTAGGGAAACCAAAGGATATTACTTCTATCACCCACAAGAGAACAAAGTATTTGTTGCTCTACAAGCATTTTTCCTTGAGAAGGATTTTATAAATGCAGTGGTAAGTGGGAGGAAAGTAGAACTCGATGAAGATCGTAGTGATACTGTTCCTGGCAATGAATCAACGACGGAACATGAACAGACCATCCGGGATGAGTCTGTACCACAAACTTCACATACACAAGGACCGCGTAGGTCGGAGAGAGTCAGAACAGTACCTGAGAGGTATGGGTTCCTGATCTCACCTCATGTAGATATTAATCTTATTGAGGATAATGAACCGGCTACGTATGAGGAAGCGATACAAAATATCGATTCCGCTTTATGGCAAGATGCCATGAAGTCCGAGATGGATTCCATGTACGCCAACCAAGTTTGGACACTGGTTGATGCACCAGAAGGCATAAAGCCTATTGGATGCAGATGGATCTTCAAGAAGAAGACCGACATGGATGGCAACGTACAAACGTACAAAGCTAGGCTTGTAGCGAAGGGGTATCGTCAACAATATGGTATTGATTATGACGAAACCTTCTCACCCGTTGCCATGATTAAATCCATTCGGATAATGCTTGCAATAGCTGCATATTTCGATTACGAGATATGGCAGATGGACGTTAAAAACCGCTTTCCTTAACGGAAACCTTTTGGAGGATGTTTATATGCAACAGCCTGACGGTTTTATCGTACCTAGACTTGCAAACAAGGTTTGTAAGTTAAATCGATCCATTTATGGATTGAAGCAAGCATCACGGTCATGGAATCAGCGTTTTGATGAGATCATAAAAGAATATGATTTCGTGCAAAACGCAGATGACCCTTGTGTATACAAGAAGGTTAGTGGGAGAGCACTTACTTTTATTGTCCTTTATGTCGACGACGTATTGCTTATAGGCAATGACATTCCCATGCTAACGTCGGTGAAAGCTTGGCTTTCATTAAAATTCTCCATGAAAGATCTGGGAGAAGCAGCCTTTATTCTTGGAATAAAGATCTACAGGGATAGATCTAGAAAGCTGCTTGGACTCTCCCAGAGTACATACATTGATAAAGTGTTGAAGCGATTCAACATGGAACAATCCAAGAGGGGATTGGTTCCAGTGGTACGTGGTACCTCTCTGTCTAAGGACATGTGTCCTAAGACTCAGGAAGAGAGAGACAACATGAGTCGGATACCGTTCGCCTCGGCAGTCGGATCGATCATGTATGCCATGATATGTACACGACCTGATGTCTCATATGCTTTGAGCATGTGCAGTCGCTATCAGGCCGATCCAGGTGAAGGTCACTGGATAGCAGTTAAGAATATCCTTAAGTATCTTAAACGAACTAAGGATGCTTTCTTAATTTATGGAGGTGGAGAACTTGCGGTATCTGGGTATACCGATGCAAGTTTCCAAACCGACAAGGATGACTACAAGGTCGCAATCCGGGTACATTTTTTGTTTGAATAACGGAGCAGTGAGCTGGAAATCTTCCAAGCAAGATACTGTTGCCGATTCAACAACAGAAGCGGAGTACATCGCTGCATCTGAAGCAGCGAAGGAGGCAGTTTGGATCCGAAAGTTCCTAATCGGATTAGGAGTAGTTCCGTTAGCAGCTGAGCCCGTTCCATTGTATTGTGACAATAACGGGGCTATAGCACAGGCTAAGGAACCAAGGTCTCATCAACGGTCCAAGCATGTTCTTCGACGTTACCATCTGATTCGGGAGATTATACATCGTGGCGATGTAAAAGTCGAGAAGGTCACATCAGATGACAACATTGCAGATCCGCTGACGAAGGCTGTTCTTCAGCAAGTTTTTGAACGACACATACATAGTTCGGGTATTAGATGCTTGAGTGACTGGCTATAGGCCAAGTGGGAGATTGTTAGACATTGTGTCCCATAGCGTCACTGTTTGTAAATGATATTGTATTATTGTACAAAATTAACTATGTATAAATTGCCTTTTGCCATTTTGTAAATATTATTTACTTTGATATATAAATGGCGAAAGTCCATATGATTAGTACTGGATTGAGATGATATGAGACAGTATCAATCCATAAAGGTTTAATCATTAAATATCCCTAGCCGTAGTATTATCGAGACTGGACATCGATAATGCGGAATAGACTAGTATTGCGCTTGTGCATGTTGTGAGGGCACAACGGCATAGTTCTCATATATTTAAGTATTGGATACTTATGCAAGTGCGATAGGAGGTTGTGTTTTACCGATGGTACGGAAAACAGCTTCGCTCTGGATAGACCCCGCGGAATCCCATTGGTAGTATGTCTAGGTGTCTATGGGAGGCCGCATCAGGGTAGGTGTATATGGTCTTAACCTGAGACTTACATCGCTAGTACTTGCGACAATCGGTAAACTTTGGTTTTGGTGGTTGGGGACCTTAACCGGTTCTGTGTACACCTCTTCTGGGTTTATCGAGAATCGTAGTGTACTGGATGTGATGTCAAGATGGAAGTATCGCTTCAGACATATGGAGGTGATGATCACGCAGGACACAGAACTAGTACTCTATAAAAGGTTGCAACCGTCGGGACAATATGACTAGGTCAGGATTGTCCGATTTAAAGAGACTAGTTGCTTGATGTCCGATATATGTTTCGTACGGGGCAGACACATCTCCAGCCCCAGGCCTAGCATGTGATCATCCGATACTGGATCGATGTACGCAATACTACGGTATACTACGCTTGATATAGATCTTATATTCCTATAAGAATATTCTGGAGAATTGGGTAGGCATGGCGCTTTGCTAGAAGCCAACCTTGTCTTGTGAATCGGTAAGAACGTAGTACGAGGTACGTGCGTGTTCGGATTATCCGACGACCGTATTTACTGCCAACATATCCGGAGATCTCTTGGGTCGCTTCCTGAAGATTCACCTATGATATTTGATTCGAACTTAATTAATCTTGGATTAATTGCGGAGAAACTTTATCTCGGATAAAGTGCCTTATTTTAGAGAGAGAACGATTAATTTGGAATTAATCAGTAAAATTATTATATTCGATATAATAATTGAAATTCGATTTCGACGCGAAATTAAAATTAGATTTTAATTCGGGCATACGAGTTAATTTAGAATTAATTCGTTAGCGACGTAAATAATAATTTCGCTAGGCGCGATTATTTATTTAAATTCGATTTAATTAACGTCGCGACGCAAGTTCGGTATTTCGGAAATATCGAACCCGAACGCGTGAGTGCACGTGGGCCCGCTTTCATTTGGAAACGTGTGGGGCCCACATGACACATGTCATTATATGTATTATTTTATTGATAATGCATTGCATGGTGATAGTGTATAATGCACTCAATTGTTATGCATGGAATTTGAGTGTTTGACACTCTAAGCCTTTGCATGGTTTGTGTCATAGATTTATTATTTAATAAATATTATGGCATAAATATAAATTGATTTTTGGTATCAAAAATCAAGTAGAAAAATACTCTCTTCTCTCTCTCACATTGCCGAAAACTGCATGCAGTTTTTGGGTCTTCATCTTCTTCATTTTGGTTGCCAAAAAGCTTGAAGATAGTGTGGTTGTTTGGAACATCTTCTCACATGCAAGGCTAGCACCTTCAAGGGATCAAAAGAGGTGATAGGGAAACCATCATAGAGCAAGGAATTCACAAAGCTTGGAGCTTTCCACCTTCTTCTCCTCTTGGCCGAATCAATCAACACTTGGAGCTTCCATTTTGGTTTGATTTTCTTCATCAACAAAGCATTGTAAGTATGATTCCGCCATACTTCAAAGTTAAATATATATTCATTTATTGTATTTCAAATGCTTAATCTTTCCTTGGGACATATTATAGAAACCAACAGCGACTCCATTATTCTCCGGTTTAGTCCCCAATGGCTACTCTGTACTCCCAACCGGGCCGCAAGCCCATGACAGCATACGTCGCCCAGTTTCTGTGTTCCCCAGTCTGGCGACTCCACTGGGGATAGAGAATCGGCCCCGAATATTGTCTTGTAATGATTGGATTTATGTTTAATTGACCGTGTCTATAGTGGATAAAATGAGGGTTAATAATCAAAGGCATTTAAGGCTATGTGATGGTTTGGGGTCTTCCTTCATTCACTACCTTTCTAGAAGGAAAAGCTGTGAAGGCACCTATATGGCCATCTACTCGTAGCCTATTGTGATGGACTAATTTGGAGGACTCGTTGTTTATTCCTGACACCAAGCGATAAGAGCCTAAGAGGCTTGGGTATGTAAGTGAGCCTCGCTCCCCTTCCCTCTAGGGAATCTACAACGGAAAATCCATTTGACAGTCCGTCACACACCATAGCTCATTGGCACGTACCTTAGTGTATAAAAAGGGGTGCGCTCACTTGGTTGCTCGAACCCTTGATTGGGGAGACCTAGTTGTGGGCCATCCTTCGTCGACGAGAGCTTTGTCTATACTCCTGCGAACCCACCCATAGACCGGGTTTGCATGGTTAAAGTAACAATTATTTCCTTGAGTATGTGCTAATGGACCGTCCTCATTTGGATGCAGTTGGACCATTCTCAGAAATGCGGACTTGCTGGGCCATTTAAACTGGGGCGAGTTCGTACCTTATGACCATTGGGCCCAAAGCTTCTGAAATGTTGATGGGCCATTCCGTAGAAATTATTACTTTATGTTTGCATTATCTTTCCTTTGTGCTTGTGTTCGGAACATTACCATTTGGATTTAGTTGGGGTCCTTGCCATGAGATGTGAACTTGTTGGGCCATTTAAACTGGGACGAGTTCACTCCTATGACAGTTAGCCCAAAAGTTTCTAAAATGATAACGGGCCGATTTGTTTGAAGAATTTTAGTTGATGTAGTATGTTATATATGTTACATGCATATCATGCACCCTATGTATACATACATCATGTTAACCATTGTGTTCTGAAAGCCATCATAGATTCCCGTTGGGTTAGGGAAAAGGGAAGACTCACCAAAATACTGGGAACAGACATGAGTGAATAAGATATTGAAGTATCCCGTATGGATCAGTTGGAAAACGGTCTCGCCAAGGTCACCGAACAGTTGCAAGCCATGACCACTGCCATGGCAAATATGGCTGTGCCCCGTGCTGGGGGGAATTCTGAGAATGTGAGGCATGAGGAGCCTTCGAATGGGTTGGGGGATGATGTCCCCACTTTTGATGATGACATGGCAGAGTATGCAACAGGCAGAGTGATTGGGTCTCAGGCAAAATTTCAGAAGCTTCGGGATCAGGTTGAAACAGTTACCCGCAAAATGAGGGGTAAGAATGAGGATTTGCTAGATTATGAGGCAATGACCTTCGGAGAACAGCTGCCAGCTCAGTTTAAAATGCCCGACATGGCCAAGTTTAATGGGAATGGAGACCCGAGAGTCCATCTGCAGCAATATGTCTCAGTCATGAGTTCAATGGGCCTATCACAGCGCCAAGTCCTTAAGATGTTTGGGATGTCACTCGAGGGGGCACCTGTGGTTTGGTATCATAGCCTTAAGAAGAAGGTTAAGAAAGATTGGAAGGAACTAGCTGATGCTTTCCTGAAGCAGTATGTCACTAACCTATAGATCGATCTGTCACTCCGTGATCTGGAGAATGTTAAGCAGAAAGCGGAGGAGAGTTTTAAGGAGTATGTGGACCGGTAGAGGGGTCAGTTATTAAAGATGCAGACTAGGCCCTCGGAGAAGGACCAGATTAAAATAATTATCAAGGGCACCAGGCCCTCCATTTACAGCAAGTTGAGGAGGATGACCTCCATGATTACAGACTTTCGGCAGTTGAGGGAGACTGTCATGGACATTGAAGACGAAGAGGCGGAAAACAGAAAGTTTTATGGCCATAATAAAAGAACTTTTGGGGGGCCTTCTGAGACAAAGCCCGCTACTGTCGAAGTCGCTGCCATCAGAAACCGGCAATTCTCCAACCTTGGTAGACCTTTGTCGAAGGTATTTGAAAAGTTACAGGGATAAGGAATCTTGAAACCCTTAGAAGGCAAGCCACTTCCACACCCCCCACCGCCACACATAAATATGAACATTTATTGTCACTTCCACCAGCTACATGGCCATGACACCGACAACTGCACCCGCCTCAGGCATGAATTCAAGATCTCATAGATTCCCATAAAATACCCAACCCATGAAAAGAACAACCCAACACACAAAGAAACCCTCAACCACCAAGCTTCTTACATGGATGACAGTGAAGAACCATAGGCCGAGGAAGAAAGCAGTGCTGCGGATGATGGAGCTGTTCCTCATAGTCTATTTGATCCAGTTTTTTTTTTTAAAAGACATTGATTTTGTTACTTGTTCGAACTTTTTTCCTCAACGATAATAAAGACGTTCATTTCGCTGAATCTCTTCTGCAATATGAGTATATTTGAGAAAAACATTCAACCTTGGTACTATGAAATTCAGTGATGTTTAGAACACGAGGAATCCTCGGAATAAGCAAGCTGAAATGAAAGGATATCCATTCAGAAATTGGGAAATAGAGCAGTGAAACTATCAGACTTGGAAGGGAATTAGTTCACCGAGCCGATCAGCATAGACAGATTGAAGCAGTGGTTTGCCTGAGGAAAAGAAGACTAAGCAGTCACCAAGAGAATTGACGGAAGACCTAACCCGACGGGATAAGAACATTCATACATGCATACACGTAACACATTTTGCATCCTTTCGTGTTTGTTCTGTTTTGTATTCACAGGTTTTGAAGAAGAAAAAGAAAAGTGGCAAATACAAGCCAATCAGAAGCAGTAACAGTACAATGTCAGCAGTCTTCAGGAATGAATCACATGGGCGAGGCCCATATCAGCAGTATCAGTCTGGGGGCGAGGCCCATATCAGTAGCAATTAGGGCCGAGGCCCACTTCAGCATCAGTTTTGGGGATGAGTCCCAGGGTCGAGGCCCACATCACTATCATTTTTGGGGATGAGTCCTAGGGTTGAGGCCCATTGCATCACAAGTCGGGAATGGCACTCCAAGAATGGAAACACAGTTCGGGAATGAACAAGCCGAGAATGGAAATCCAAGAATGGAGCACAGTTCAAGAATGAACAAGCCGAGAATGGCAATCTAAGAATAGAGCAGAGTTCAAGAATGGACAAGCCGAGAATGGCAATCCAAGAATGGAGCAGAGTTCAAGAATGAACAAGCCGAGAATGGTAATCCAAGAATGGAGCAGAGTTCAAGAATGAACAAGCCGAGAATGGCAATCCAAGAATGGAGCAGAGTTCAAGAATGAACAAGCCGAGAATGGCAATCCAAGAATGGAGTAGAGTTCAAGAATGGACAAGCCGAGAATGGCAATCCAAGAATGGAGCAGAGTTCAAGAATGAACAAGCCGAGAATGGCAATCCAAGAATGGAGCAGAGTTCAAGAATGAACAAGCCGGGAATGTCACTCCAGGAATGGAAATACAGTTCAGGAATGAACAAGCCGGGAATGGCACTCCAAGAATGGAAGCACGGTTCGGGAATGGACCACATCACAGCACGGTTCGGGAATGAACCAGGGGTCGCAGCACCTCACCACCCAAATCAACTCAACTCAACACGTGGAAAGTCAAGTGGCAGTTGGCGAGCCAGGTAAGTAGAAATGCATTGCATAACTTTGATAGGATTGTCACTGTTACACATTACACAAGTCCCATCAAAGTGGGGGCGACTGTAGGCACTGCATTTTTGCACATAAGTCCCTATAATGAGTCTCATTTGGAGACACTACCTTTTAAGTCACGGAGGTCACGGAAAACGGACATCAGAATGGAAAATTCAGAATAAACAAGGTTCACTGTTTTCGTTCGTGCTGCGTTCGTGTATGCGTTCGAACGACAAACCGATCAGCCCAACACGTCCATAAGCCTCACAAATTTGCCCATGCCACACAGCCCTTCAACGCCATAAACACATCATAATTAACAAACTGCCTTACCTTTGCCCCTTCAACACACTGCCCCCACTTTGTCAGCCACACAGCAGCCCCTAAAACACACATAAAACAGCCCCCGAACCACACCATAACACCACCGAAAATCACACCCAAAACAGTAGCCAAAACACCCCAAAAACAGTAACTAAGATACACCAGCAAAGCGGCAGCGAATCGGAGTCAGAAGCAGCAGCAAAAGACGGAGAACGACGACCCAAAACAGTAAGACAACGAACGAGAGCAGTGAACCGGAAGAGTTGCGGAGCATCCACCCTTCCGACGACCGTACACCGTACTACCGAGAGACGACATAAAAGGTAAACCTGAGGGCACATTGTATTTATTATCTTTCATTTGTCTTTTACTTATTCTAATATATTTTTTATTGCATGAGAGTCGTTTTGTTGAGGCATGATGTGAATTCCGGATAAACGGAATGCATGTTCTCTTTTGTGGTATATCGGATGGAAACCCGGACGTAAATTCCATAGCCGAATCCGAATGGACGGTAGTACGGTCTGCACTCGGGATACAACTCCACATACCACTTGAGAGATACATATATTCCGTTTCATCCAAAGTTGTATTTGAGCATGATGTAGTTAGTACGTTATTTATTTATTTAGCCTGATTAAGCCTAGTGCGTTATTTATTCTTAAGCATGATTTAGTCCTTAGTATGTTAATCTTTATGCATGATTTAGATATCCATGTGATTAGATATGTCGTTGTTGTGATCCTGTTTGAATGCGGTATCTAAAACCATATGAATGTATGCAATCTGCCAGTTCACGTTCGAACGCGTCATCGAACGCAACTCTAATGCGAACCTTCTGTTTACCGTTCGAACGCGTTATCAAACGTTACTCGAACGCGCATGCATTTTGTATCATCAGGTCTGGTCCCGTTCGAACGCGTTATCAAACGCTACACGAACGCGAACCTTCTGTTTACCGTTCGAACGCGTTTACGAACGCTACACGAACATGCACACACTGAACTGAATCTGTCTCATCATATTTCATGCACAATTGCCTCTTGGGTGATCTCCCTTGCATTATGTAGCCAATCATATTACTTGTATTCCTGCATTTATCCATTTGATGTATTCATAAGATAGTACTCAAGCATGATTATGTTGTTCTTAGTTTTTTATATCATATGATTGAAATATGTTCATGAGATTGCCATGTGATGTTGCATGTTGTGATGAACTTGTTGATGTATGCATGTGAATTTAGAAGCATGATACTCTTGGAAATAAGTGTTACTTAGACTTGATTAAATTATTACATAAATCCTTTCATTACAAGTGACATAAGTAAGGGACCATTCCGAACCCAACGGTTTGAGGTCTTCCCTTACGAGGGGTGAGTGCGGCCTTAAATCTCATTTTCCCGGTTCACACCGGGTGGCGACTCCATTATTCTCCGGTTTAGTCCCCCGTGGCTACTCCGTACTCCCAACCGGGCCGCGAGCCGGGACAGCATGCGTCGCCCAGTTTCTGTGTTCCCACACTCACCTTTGTAAATCAAAAGACATAGCCTGCCATGCATGAGTTCATAGTACACTCATGATTAAGATCAATCCATATATGACCATCTAGTAGATAGAAATGACTTTCTTTGTTTAGCAGATATTATAAGAATGTTATTTCCATCTTAGCCCAGTTCTATATGAACACATCATACAATGTGCCTCCATTCTCATGTCTCTACATGGACGATCTCAGATTAAGGTTGCCATACAAATATAAAATGGACCGCAGCTATAGATAAACCACAAACAAAGTAGCTGCTTTGTTTGCTCTCTATGGACTATTTAAGATTACTAACTTCAGACTTAAATCCTCTTGTATATGACACTCATACACTAAGTCTGAAAGCACATAAGTAATATAGGGTATTCTAGATAATTTATAATATGCGAAAATTAAACAAACACTTTGATAAATGAATAATGCATCATTTTATTTCAAAACATATGAAACCGTTTATATTACATGCAGCTCTAGGGCGTACATCCCAACACATTTTGCATAATATTCCATAATTTTTCTTTTACATGTCATCTTAATAAGTTTACATGCAGCATAATTCAAGTTTTCATGTATTAAATCATTAAAAGACGTTTTTTTTACCTAAAGTAAAAGCTAAATGTTATATGATAATAAATTTAGTTAGATTATCTTTCCATTGAGACTCATTATATTTAAATAATTCAGTAGAAGGAGAAGAACCTGGACCAGAAGTAGAATACCTTGTCATTTGTGTTTGTGTTGTATCAATCTCAAACTCAGTTTTATGAGTACTCCTCATAAAACCCGTCATAGTTCCATACCCACCTGTGTGTTTGTAAATTTTTCCACAATAATTGTAGACATCATTCTTCTCACCAGTGACATCATTCACGACCAGAGTGAAATATTTTATCAACATTTTAGAATATCGATTTCTCACTTGAATATGTGAAGTCGTTTCGCCGGTGGTATGTTGAGTCATATCTTCAGCCTCATGATTGTTAGTGTTGTGTGATGAGCTTGCCATTATAATGAAGAAATTGAGATAATAAGAGAATAAATTGATTGAATATATGATATTTGAGAGAGTTAGAGAGTGAGAACAGTAAATGATTTTGTGGTTTTGAAAAATGAGTTAAAGGGTTATTTATAGTATTTTTTGATTTTTTTTATGATGCCTAAAATGCCCACAAAATATAGTTGTTGAGAGTGGCAAATTAGACATTTTAAAATTGTATTATTGTTGAACCGTTAACCGTAACATAACGGCTAACGGTTAAATCGTTACAGTTCGAACCGGAACCGTAACTGTTCAGTTTGAACCAGTCCAACCGCCAGTTTGGGCGGTTGTAATTTTGCTTCAACCTTACCCGAACGGATGGGGTTTGCGGTCCGACTGGTCAACGATTCGGTTGGTGAATGATTGGTCAATGATTCGACTATGGTTCGATTACGATTTGAAATCGCAACCGTGTGCATGTCTATTCTTCACCCTTTTTTTATTTATATTCAATGTCAATGCAAAACAGCAACAAAAATGGAACTTAACAAAAGCAATCCAGTTGGAGGAGGTTGGAACAGTGTCTAAATTTAGCGAAACTAGATTTGTATGTCCGTGAAACTAGCTTAACGTTTTGACCAAAACAACTTTCAGAACTTAGACTCACTGTCTTTAAATCACACGTGTAATGCACGTGCCACATGCTCTCACTCGTTATTTACACTTTTCCCTTGCTCGCAAGTCGCACCACTGCAATGCTCAAATTGATGATCCCCCAGGCCCCAGTAGTTTTTTGTAATAGAGACGAGTCTTTTTGCCATCTTTACTTTTTTTCCCACAAACCAGTGTCAAAGGCATTTACTTTTTTTTTGTTCTTTTTTAATTTTTTGGTTTTTGGGGTGACATCATGATGATGATGAATGATCACGAAGATGGATGGTGACTCTGTAAAATAAAGCCGCGTTTACAGAAAAAGAAGAGTGAGATGGTCAGCACTCTCATCCGATGTTTCTTAGCAACACCATGCTAAAAATAGCAACAACAAACGGATCATGGCTTTGCTTTGCTGTTGAATTGTTATTTGAGATCCATTGTCATAATCAGAAGCTTTGACTTTTTTTTATGCCTTTGTGTTAAGTCTTATCTTTTCATTCCATCCCTTTACATTTCTTGCAGAACTTCTGGTAATAGATCCATTTCCTTTTTTATTTTTTTTATTTTTTTTTTTTTTTTTTTTATTTTTTTATTCATACCTATATATGTTATGTGTTTTGATATAGATTTTATTTATTGGGTTAACGTATCTGCTAGATTATTCTAATTCTTATCTTGAAATATTATTTTTGATGATTCTTGACTTGGGGATTCTTTTAATTATGTGCTTTTCTTTTAAAGATGGCTAAAGTTACTACTTTTCATAGAAAAAAAAGGAAGCTTTATTATTGATCTGATATGGGATGCTTTGATTCTTTGTTTATTGTTTCTGCATATTTCTTTTGTCTGAACTCGATTTCTTGATTGTGATATTATGTCAGTGTAATTGATGAAATATCTACTAGTGAATGAGGAAAACGCCGTGAAGTAGGGAATTTCAATTGTTTCATGGGCAACACATGCCGTGGATCTTTCACAGGAAAACGCTTTCAGGGCCCCAATCAGCCCGAAGATCATTCCAATTCCAAGGAAAACACTAACTCTGATCTTTCCAAGTGTGATTCCTCACCACCTAGCTTGAAATCCCAGCAACTAGTTTCTCAAGAATTTGCCCAAGAAAATCCCAAGAAAGATAATTCTTTACCTCAAATTAGCCCATCTAAGAAAGATAACATCATGAGGCGCGGGACTGATAACCAGACTTATTATGTATTAGGTCACAAGACTGCTAACATACGTGATCTTTACACATTGGGTCGTAAGTTAGGCCAAGGTCAGTTTGGGACTACTTATTTATGCACTGAGATTGCCACTGGTATTGAGTATGCCTGCAAGTCAATATCGAAGAGGAAGTTGATTTCCAAGGAGGATGTCGAGGATGTTAGGAGGGAGATTCAGATAATGCACCATTTGGCGGGTCACAAGAATATTGTGACTATTAAGGGTGCTTATGAGGATTCGTTATATGTACATATCGTAATGGAGCTCTGTGCTGGCGGTGAGTTATTCGACAGGATCATCCAGAGGGGACATTACAGTGAGAGGAGGGCAGCTGAGTTGACAAGGATTATTGTTGGTGTTGTTGAGGCTTGTCATTCACTTGGGGTTATGCACAGAGATCTAAAGCCCGAGAACTTCTTGTTGGTTAACAAGGATGATGATTTCTCCCTCAAAGCTATCGATTTTGGACTGTCAGTTTTCTTCAAGCCAGGTAAAGAATGACTGCTTTCCGCTATTTAATTATGCAGTTTTTCAAATGCTGAGACGTGTTAAGAACAGGGAAATTAACAGATTGGTTTAGTGATACATTTGTCTGATTATTTTTTCTCTTTTTATGGTAATCACTTGCTTTGCTTTTACTCATTTGATGTTGCGGATGCGTGTTTCAATTTGTTGGAATGCATGAATGACTGCCTTACTGGATTTGCCTTTTAGATGCACTTAAATGACTAAAATATAGCTAAAGTGACACACTTGTATTTTTGCCTGGAAATTAGTGATAACACCTTTGGAGCAACTATCAACAAGTCAATATTAGCTGCACTTAGGCCGACGTACTCCCAAATTTCTTTTCTTTTGTATATTTATTTGATACTTTGTACTTTAGGTCAAATATTCACTGATGTGGTTGGAAGCCCATACTATGTCGCTCCTGAGGTACTCCTCAAGCATTATGGGCTTGAAGCAGATGTGTGGACAGCAGGTGTCATACTGTATATATTGCTTAGTGGAGTGCCACCATTTTGGGCAGGTATGCACCCTTGGTATGCTGCTATAAATCAGAATAAGCTTTTCACTCGGTATGTGATGTACTGAAGTGTTTTCTGTTTTGAGTTTAGAAACACAACAGGGAATATTTGATGCGGTGTTGAAGGGATTTATTGACTTCGAATCTGACCCTTGGCCTCTAATATCCGACAGTGCAAAAGACCTGATTCGGAAGATGTTATGCTCTCAACCATCAGAACGCCTGACTGCACATGAAGTTTTATGTATGTATAACCTTCTCTATGTTATTTTAATTGATCTCAAGCATAGTTGTTAAAAGCTCAAAGCGCACCGAGGCGCCATGGTCCTCTTGGGGACTAGGGGCAAGCAGTGTTATCAAAGGCGCGCCACGGGAGCGCCTCAGGCGCGCCTAGGTAGAGGCGCCGGCCATTGCGCCTAGAGGGTGTCCAGGCGAGGCGACATGTATCAGGCGCGCGCCTAGGCGATGAGGCGCGCGCCTGATGCCAAAAATCCTGGTTTTTGACCCAATTTCGTTGATTAAAGCTCACTTTTTTTTTTTTTTACTTTTTTTGGTTTTTTTCCAACAGAGTTAAAAAAAAAAAGAATAATAACAATAAATCTCATAATTTAACTTAATTTATTTACTTTTGACATGACTCTTAGATAATTTGTTGGGATCGTTAAAAATTATTAGAAAAAATTATATTTTGTAAAATACAAATGTTTGCCATAATAATTAATAATAGATCATACATTTATAATTATTGGGGTCATAATTTTAACCAAAAGATTAAACTAGTCAATAAAAAAATTGTACATAAGACAATATAAGTAAATATTAATATCTTAGTTATTATAGCAACTTAATTATGAAAATAGTGATGGATATAAATTTAATTGAGTGCAATAATTTATAAATGTTTTGTCATAATTTGGTGAGTGTTATCAAAGGCGCGCCTGAGGTAGAGGCGCTAGCCATTGCGCCTAGAGGGTATCCAGGCGAGGCGACGTGCATCAGGCGCGCGCCTAGGCGATGAGGCGCGCGCCTGATGCCAGTGAGTGAGGCGCGCCTTAGGCGCATAATGCCAAAAATCTTGGTTTTTGACCCGATTTCATTGATTAAAGCTCATTTTTTATACTTTTTTTGGTTTTTTTCCAGCATAAAGAAAAAAAAAAGAATAATAACAATAAATCTCATAATTTAACTTAATTTATTTACTTTTGACATGACTCTTAGATAATTTGTTGGGATTGTTTAAAATTATAAGAAAAATTTATATTTTGTAAAATATAAATGTTTGCCATAATAATTAATAATAGATCATACATTTATAATTATTGGGAACATAATTTTAACCAACAGATTAAACTAGTCAATAATAAAATTGTACATAAGACAATATAAGTAAATATTAATATCTTAGTTATTATAGCAACTTAGTTATGAAGATAGTGATGTATATAAATTTAATTGAGTGCAATAATTTATAAATGTTTTGTCATAATTTGGTCAAAATATTAAAAAATACTCAAAACAAAATGATTAGAAGAATATACATGTTCCTCTTTCTAATTGAAAAATTATATATACAAATATGCGCCTCACATTCCTCAGGCGCGCGCCTAGGCTCCAGGACCTTTTGCGCCTCGGTGCGCCTTGCGCCTTTAATAATACTATTTGGTCAAAATATTAAAAAATACTGAAAACAAAATGATAGATGTTCCTCTTTTTAATTGAAAAATTATATATACAAATATGCGCCTCACATTTCTCAGGCGTGCGCCTAGGCTCCAGGACCTTTTGCGCCTCAGTGCGCCTTGCGCCTTTAATAACACTAGGGGTAAGGCACAAGTTAAGACGCATGTCTGATCGAAGTGGGGCACACGACGCGCCTCGCATTTTTTTATTGCTTTTATACTAATTTCTCAATTGGAATAATTCATATAAATTATATTTAATAAACGTACCCTATAAATTTCAACTCAACAAGTAAAATTAACAATCATGTTACAAGGGTTTTTATTATTTTAGGATTTAGTTTTTTTAATTAAAAAAAATTCAATGAGGCATACCTCCAACGCGCCACAGTGCCTCGCTGCGCATAAGCGCTCCTTTAATTATATTATCGACATTAAGGAGCTGCTCACCAAATTTTTTTCCCATGCTGGCTTAATACCTATATGATTGCTCAGTAATGGAAAAATTATTTGAAGAATGTAAAAGGAATTCAGTTAAATCATTTCAGCAGAAGTGATTGTTTTTTAAAGTCGTTTTTCCGTTTTATCCGGTAGCAATGAATATTGATTTTGTTACGTGCCTTGTCATCACTTCCAAACAAGTAATCTTTCTTATCAACTTGTAACATAATAAAGTTTATTTTCCACTTTAGTAATTAATAATTTAGTACTATTCTTTCCATATGATTTTGCCAGTTTAAGGAAATTGATAACTTGAATGATTCTATTGAATTTGGTATTTCCATATTTGTCAAGGAAGTTAGCTACCTTACTGCATTTTTTTCCTCTGCTCCTACTTGCTTCACTACGACAGAGAGATATGTTGGCTAGGCCATTGTTCAGCTCATGATCTACTATTAATATATCTTTAGGAAGAGATTTGCTACATTTATGAAATTTTGTGACAGTGAAAGTTTTAGCTTTTAATAGGAATCCGTTTTATTTGTCAATATGGCTGCCATCTTCTTCATTTGGTGGTTGTTTCTTTCAAACATATATATTGTTCATATTGAAATATAATTTTCATCATCATGTATTTAGGTCATCCTTGGATCTGTGAAAATGGAGTCGCTCCTGATAGGGCACTGGATCCAGCTGTACTTTCTCGTCTCAAACAATTCTCTGCAATGAATAAATTGAAGAAGATGGCTTTACGGGTAAGTGCAAGTGCAAGAATTTAATCTGTGCATGCTTATTGACACACCTAGTGCAGAATCATAATCTGTTTTGCAAATTCTGTGCAGAACCACAAGAACATTATCTCTTTTTGTCTCACTATTCTTTGAGATAACCTTTCCATCTGGAAAGCAGCTGGCAACTAATGTTGGCTTTTGGTCTCTTTCATGATCAGGTTATAGCTGAAAGCCTTTCTGAAGAGGAGATTGCTGGTTTAAGGGAAATGTTTAAGGCCATGGATACTGACAATAGTGGTGCAATTACATTTGATGAACTCAAAGCTGGTTTACGAAGATATGGCTCTACTTTGAAGGATACCGAGATACGTGATCTTATGGATGCAGTAAGACACACCCTCTTGAAAGTTTGTGCATGTGTGAGTTCTGTGGTTGGTAAAGTTGGTTTACCCACGCATCCATGACCCCGGTATTCCAAAAAAAAAAATTTTGGGGGGTGTATTTTGAACTAAAGGGGAAATACAATTTTTTAGGCTCATTGATTCTTTATTTGATTAGGAATTGGCAATACAACAACATATAGCAGTAAAGAATTTTCTTAAACTAGTAAAATTTTGTTGTTTTCCATTTCTCATGGCACAGTTAAGAAGCAGGGGATATGGTGGGCCTTTTTTATACAAAAATAACCTTATTACTCTTTAAATTGTCGCTCGATTCTCAAGAGATGACATTGACCCATATGTTATTGTGAATTTGTGATTATTCTGTTATCATGTTGTTTGATTATTATGTCCCCAAGGGGCGTGGCTTGGTGGTGAGGGTTCAGGATCTTATCTTGAGGTCCTGGGTTCGAATCCAGGGAGTGCGTTTCTTGTAAGAGCCTGGGACAACCGGGGGTTTTACCTGCTCCGCTTAAGCCAGGAAGGGGTGGTTTAGCGGCGGGGTTTCCAATGATTCCAAAAAAAAATGTTGTTTGATTATATTTTAACAGCTGAGAAATGCTGCTTGTTTTCAGGCTGACGTGGACAACAGTGGAACCATTGACTATGGGGAATTTATAGCTGCAACAGTTCACCTCAATAAATTAGAACGTGAGGAACATATTATTGCAGCATTCCAGTACTTTGATAAGGATGGAAGTGGTTATATCACAGTTGATGAGCTTCAGCAAGCTTGTGCTGAACATAACATGACAGATGTTTTACTTGAAGATATAATCAGAGAAGTTGATCAAGATAATGTAAGCTGTCTAAATTTGATCACCTGTTTTATCTTATTTTAGATAATAGTTGTCAAATTGTACATGGTGGTATGATAAATACACCAAGAAGACCAAGACTGGAGTGAATCGTAGGCATTAGCCGTGGTTGGCTAGTTTTTATCAAATTTGAGCAAACTTTCCATCTTATCAAATTATATTTGGTGGGTTGCTAGCTTTAGATCTAACTGATATAGCATCATTTTCCAATAAATCAAGGGTTTTTGTTCTCCCCTTATTTTTTTAGTTTGTTGATAAAGCTTCGATTTTCTTCTGTGTATTGTCTCAGGATGGAAGAATAGACTACAGTGAATTTGTTGCCATGATGCAAAAAGGCAACATGGCATTTGGTAGAAGAACTATGCGAAACAGTTTGAATATGAGCATGAGAGATGCACCGGGTTCTCAATAGCTTTGAGTCGTACACATCATGTACAGGTTTTTTTTTTTTTTTTTTTTTTTAATTTTTTAATTTTTGGATTCTCAATTAGAAGTTTTGTATACTTAATTGGATGATTTAGATTTTATCTGTATACTCGCGGTTGCTTCATTTTAGAAAAAAGGATTAGAGTCAAACGCACTAGCTTTTAAGTTGAAAAATCAAATGATTCAGGCTGCTGCTATTCTCATAAAACATCATCAAAAGACTCTAAGCAAGCCAAGATTATAATATTATGATTCTTGTTTTCACTGATGCATAGTTTTTAAAATTTGGTGAAAATGTCATAGCAGTGAATCAATTGGATTACCAAAGCTAACAAGACTGCTCAGTACAAACCTAGAATTACAGATCTCTGTTCATTTTTGATATGTTTCTCAAACAATTATTTTCAGTAATGAAATTCCATAATCTGACGTGGCTCATTTGCAGGTTGTACAGCAAGCCAGAAGTGGATGATTGGTGACAATGCTACGAGGAAAGTTTTCGGTCCTTGTCAGTCGGAAACTTTCTTTGGTCACCGAAAAATATAGACGAGATGTTTTGCGCTTGATTTGTCCTCTAGATGTTAGTAAGTTGCTGTATGACAAACAAATATGCTAGCAAGTTGAACCAGAATGTGAAGTGGTCAAGCTATTTGAGTTATATTAAAGTTTGCGTTGTTTCCTTATCTGATGTTTTCTGTTAGTTGTTTGAGGATAAAGATTTGTGTCATCACTCGAGCAAATAAAAACGGTTATTTGTATGAATTGTGAAAGCATTATAAATTGATGAAAATTAAGCATGGACGTGAAATTTCTAAAATTGTGCCTCTTATATATCAACTTCCATCTACCATAAAGTAAACGAGTTATTGTCAATTCAAGAAACTGGAAATTTAAATTTAACAGTAACCCAGATTTAACCAAGATTTGAAATTTGACTATATTAACCTAAATGTTGTAGTAAATGCAATTAATATTATCACATTGAAGTAACATGAGGAACGCCTCAAGGTTCGCATGGCCTTGCCAAGTCAAAGAAAATAGTTGGATCTTAACTGGAGTTCTAAAAGATGATGCTTCACAGACGTGTAAATGGTTAATCAATTTCGATAGTAGGAAATGAAAGCGGTATGTATGCAATCATTTGTACAAGATTAGATATTGCCATGTAATAGGCATTGGGAGTAGGTTTCTCTCTAATTCGGGGACAGAATGTTAGGAGGCAGTCAAGTGGATTACTAGGAACCTCAAGGGTACTTCAAAGATGTGCTTATGTTACGGGGAGCTGATCCAGTTCTTGAAAGCTATACAAATGAAGATATGGCCGGAGAAGAATATCTACTTCAAGTTTTCTCTACACTTTTGCAAGGGAGTTGTGTCATGACAGTCAAGGTATTAGAAGTGTGTTGCTTTATCCACAACAAAAGCTGAGTGCATTACTACCCATGATGTATATTGGTTGGATCATTAGTGAAAATGATGATAGCCTTCTGCACAACCCCTGTTGCAGGTCATTAGGCCGTGATTCAGACGGTAAGGGATTTGCTTGTGGTCAAAAAAGTCCTTTTTTTTTCCTGGAAATTTTGAATAATGGAGCTCATTATGCTTGAAACTTGAGATGGGGAATGAACAAATGGAGTAGGGTGCGCGAGGTTAAATGTAGTGTTCACAGCTCCTCACAACCTGTTTTATTCGTTTGTTTGGTGGATCATTCTATTCTTTCTATTTATCTCTTTTTTTATTCTCGAAAAGTGCTTTTGAGAAGTTGAATGTACTATGAGAAGAAAGGTAGTTGCTCTCTCTCTCTTTTGTTCAAATTTTTATTAATATTCTGCTGTGTACGCATATATATGACGGTTAAAATTCAATTATTTATAAATTCTTATGTAATAACTATCAAGCTCAACACAAAACTCAACTAAACACTTGATCAAAGTTATTGGATGCATTATCTTAGAGCTTCTAATACAACAAAAAAGGGGGCCCGA
>SKCR01051731.1:0-42566 GCA_019454045.1 Zanthoxylum bungeanum
TCAAGTTTCTAGCACACAAAATAATTACAGGAATCGTAATTTCCTTCAGTAATAGAATAATGCCAACCAGATTCCAAATCAGTAAATGGACACACACATTTTAAGTTAACTTTTTCTTTACAATGTTTTAAGTAAAAACCCTTTTTTTTACGCACCTAGGGCGTTAGTTGATTTTTATTGCAGATATTTCATGAGAGATCATGGTTTAAGAGATGTTTTAGAAAGATATATTTTCAAAGTATGACTTTATGTTTTCGAGGTATGGGGGAAAAATCCACCTCAGTATGTAACTTGACACAGATATGGAATTGACGGACTCAGAGATCGTGTACACACGCAGTTCAGGACTAGGGATGTCATCCCTAAATCCTAGTTTCAGAACCTGGAGGGTAGCATGGATCCCCACCACCGGTTCTAGTTCAGTGGCTTGAGGGACAACGATACCTAACGCCCCAAGACCACTAGTGTCAGGGATAGGTAGCGGCATGCTTTGGGGGACGGTGATACATAACACCTCAATGTCATAGATTTGCACTTCTGGCTCTAGTTAGGCGTATGGGGGGAATGGGGGTACGTAATGCCCCCATGCGTCAGGATTTTCAGATACAGATTTCAAAGATAACTTTTCAGAGAAAAGGTTTTTCAGAGATGCAGTTTTCAGAAATGCAAATTTTATAAAAGAGCTTTAGCAAGAAATATGGTCTTACAGAAAGACTCGAGTTTTGCAGACATGATAGCTTTTTCAGAAAATTTTTATAGAAAAGTTGTGTTTTTCAGATTTAAAAAAAAAGTTTTCAGAAAAGATGGTTTTCGGTTGACAGTTTAAGGTTTAGAACCAAGAGTTTTTTTTTTTATAAAAGCACATTAGTTTTATTTTAATCGTCCACTCACTTAGATCATTCAAACGATCTAACCCCCCCCCCCCACTCCCATTTTCTTTATTTTGCCGGTTACTCGGAGGATGAGCTCGGGACGATGGATACTGATGGCAGTCACTAGGGTATTCGGTCCACCAGGTCAAGTCAGAAATAGAGTTCAGTCAAGTCAAGTATAGTCCAGTCTTAGATATTTTGTATAACAGAGTTGCGTATGAGTATTCATGTATAGAGTTGTAACATATATGATATTGTTTGTTCAGTCACATGTAAATTATTTCACGAACTATGTTGTGGATTTGGGCATTGGTTCCATATATGAAATTATATTGAGAAAAGTATCATTATTGTTTGTAGTTAGAAAGTCAGTGGCTTAGGGGGATAATATGTCATATTCCCTGCTGGTAGTATCTCCCGGATTGGGGATGTTACAATGATTATTTAATGAATATGATTCTTACATAAAATCATTCTTCCACAATTCCATTGTGATTGAATTTATTAGCGGGAGGATTTAAATTTTATATGATTTGATTCGTTTTATATTAATTATTACCGAATTAGTTTCTATATTCTTGGGTATATGCTCCAGAAGTACTAAATCATCTTTTTTATTAAGGTTCCATTGGTTTCTCTAGTTACATATACGACATGTATAAATAAAAAATTTGAATCTTGAAAAGTTTGAAATTTGAATCTTTCTTTTGTATAACGGTTATACAATTAAAAGTATTTGTGTCTCATAAGTACGAGTAAACATTTGTCAGTTATTCTATTTAATAAAATCTTATATTATATTTGATAGAATATCTTTTCTGTGATCCCAAGTAATAAAAATAATTTTATTACTTGGTGTGTAACATTGGATGTTGACTATTGTAGAAAAGACTTGACTTATTAAAGTCAAATGTGAGAATGATGAACTGTAAATTGGAACCATATAATTAATTTGATAAAAAAAACCTTATGATATCTTCCACATAAGTCCAATAGGATGTCAGAATCATTTGTGAAGTATTCGATACTTAATGGTTTTGTTGTTTTCTTAATGAAGAAAATTTTCCTATAACATGTAGTATGAGTGATATCTGATATCGATCCCAGAAATTTGAACAATAGATTTAAGATTGTTCTTAGCTTACTACAATAATCAAGTTTTGAACTTGATTGAGCTTTTGTTATGAATTGTTCATTTAATGTGTAAATGATTTACGCAACGAAAGCAAAGTGAACTTAATAAAGGTTTGACTTTTATAGTATTGTAGTGACAAAGGTTATACTCAGCAATCTATTATAGATTCTGAGGAAACTTGTCTTTAGTCACACTAATTGAATAATTTGTTGGGGTTGGTGCTCTGGGTGCTAATTTCTTATGTATTTCCCGGTAAATAATCTTGTAAATATTTTATTAGTGAATAAAATGAACAGTTTCTTTAATATTACTTCTTCATTATATTGTAAAGACGTAAATGATCTTAGAGTGATTGGTTATGATACTGTTGCAAAAGCATCGCAACTGACATTGAGCAGTATCATAACAATATCATTATTTAACTGTTCCTGGTAAAGGTTTACAATTACTTGATCAGTAAGTAAACCTGCTGAGACCGGTACGTGTCGTATATTGGAATATTCAATTCCAATGGTTTCTCAATATAGACATGTAGGTGTTTATATCGGAAAAATATTGAACGACTGACCGATAGGACACCAACGTCAATAAGAATCTTCTTGGGTTGAGTGAGTATAGTGATTCTTTGACTTGAGATACCACTATGGATATATGAGTTATCCTCCACACTTTGATGACAGTCAAGTCACGATCTATTTAGATCAGACCTCCGCCTGTTTGTTGGGTGTGGACTGATACTCAAGATATCTTGTGCGTATCAAGAA
Source organism: Zanthoxylum bungeanum (assembly GCA_019454045.1). NCBI lineage: Eukaryota > Viridiplantae > Streptophyta > Magnoliopsida > Sapindales > Rutaceae > Zanthoxylum > Zanthoxylum bungeanum. Next base: position 2,772 of record SKCR01051731.1, read on the forward strand.
ATGATCCGTCAGTTCTGTGTACAGAGCATAGGTATTCAATATGGAATTAATAATCTGTTAAATTCATGGGCCCGTGGTACATTGTAGAAATGAGTTCTAAGTGTTATTAAGATATTACTAATAGAAATGTCGACGTCATTATATCTATAGAGATTTGACATTTATATCTATATCTCTGGAATAATTTGGATACATGTGGCAGAGAGATTATATGTATGCAATGACATGACCTGTATGGTTCAGAGATTTTATCTGTGTTCGTCATAATTTACAGGTGGGTAGAGTATGGACACGAAATTGGATTTCGTGACAGATATGCATGAGCCTAGAGAGTCGCACTAATGAAATATACTCGTAGAATACTATGACAACTTTTATGAATAATATTGATTATTTATTAGTCGTGTAACGGTTAAACGAAAATACATACGTTTGGGATCTTTCGATCATTTGTTAAATGTCAAATTGTGATATTTTACATTTATAATTAATATATGTATTTTGATTATTTAATGTAAATATAATAAATATATTTAAGATATTTGTATTTAATTATTTGATTATTTAAATTTTAATTGATTAAATTAATTAAATATTAAATATCTAGTTACTTTATTAAAGTAAACAAATGACCAATTTTTATTGGATTAAATGACTTGATTTAATTGGAACAATTGGTAATCTCATTAAATGGTTTAATGATTCTATACCACAAGTTTAATTAAATCATTTTCCATTTAATTAAATTGAAACAAAATTGAAAATACTTGGCTATTATTTTCTCTCAATTTTCGGCCAAGTGAAGAAAAATATAAAAGGTTTTGTTTTCATTTTTTGTTTCATAATTCAAGTTACCAAAATATTACAAAGAAATGGGTTGAGAGAAAATTGAAGAAATAAGACCAAAACTTGAGCAAAATCTTTGAGAATTTGTAAGTTTTTCTTACTTTCTTCAACATGAAAAATATTTCTATGATTTTTAGCATCGACATGTATTGCTTAGAAGTTTTCTCTATTCTTTATGCATGTAAATGGATGGTTGGGAACTTGGTAAAAAGATGTTAGCATGTATGATCTTTAAATAATACTTATTAGGAGTAATTAAGTATTTTTTTGATTATTTGATAATCAAGTTGTCATTCTAGAGTTGCTAAGACACTCATTGATGACCTAGAATTATTCTTGAGTTTATTCATGATGGTGAGACTTGTTTGGTGTAGTAAATATTCAATTAAAGTGTTGAATTTATTTAATTTGGTGTTAATTGGTCAATTGGATAATTTTGAGAAATTAGGGTTCATAACCCTTTCCAAATTTGGGGCTTTTCACATATGTGTTAAGTAATGATGTATATATGATGTACAATTAATTTGGTGTTGATTGGATTTGATCTTGAGTTGTTTTGAACAAATTTGGACTAAAGTGCAAATCCTGAAAAGTTGAGCACCCTCTCGGCAATTTGACAAAAATAGGGAATTTTTGTTGCAACTTGTATTTTCATGTATAAGACATGTATATATCATTTTGATAGTGATTTAAGATCACTAGAATTTGTATTTGACAAATTAGGACTAAAATTATCAAAATGCAAACTATGAGGGGTCTAACAACAATTAATGAAAAATCTGTTTTTGGGTAAAAATTTCAGTTTTTGAGTATTGAGTAATTAAAATAAAATTTTTATTTTAATTGCCCAAGAAAAATTATTAAAATTGGAAAATTTTGATTTTCCGCGTTCCGCTGCGTTTTACCCGGAATTGCGCCATAAAACCTCTACAAACATTAAAGATATGTTAGTTAATGTTAATATTAAACTGTGCATTTTAGCTAGGAATGCGAAATGGTGTTTCTCAATGGTTTCTTCAGAGAATATATCCATTGGGATTTCTTTGTTTGAAGAGTTCCATTGAGGAATGACCCTTAAATTTGTATTCTGCTAAGATCGCAGTTTGGTATGCTTGCTTATAGAGCCTATTGTAGATTCTGAGAGCTTTCTAGATATGTGTGCTCTATAATTTTGACATAAGTCAAACTGTCTGATTCTATCAAAACATAGAGAAAACATATGTGATAAAAGGGGTAGTGAGAGCATACAAATTTCTTTTTAATGTTATATTTCCTAACGATATTTTCATTATTAAGGCAAGAATATGATGTTTGTTAGGTAAATGATTTACCTGAGTCTTCTTATCTCCGTGAATACAGATAAAGTAGTCTATATTATATTTGATATAAAATTCTATATTTGATATAGTACTAAAAGACTTGTGAGATACTCTCATTAATCATTCATTAGATATGATCTAATAAAAGACACAAAATGTCTATCTATGTAACAGTTAGTGTAACTGTTGGACAGTTAGTGTGTCTCTTAGATATAGTATTCATCTTTCGTAAATGATGATTCCTTAGTGGAAAGAGAAATTGATTAGAATGTGTAGTCAATCTTATGCATCATATGATGATGGCATAATGAATAATGTATTATGTATGATTAAATATATCAATTTAGTCGTAATTTTTATGAGCTATTTTGATATGTTGTAGACCATATGATAAAACTTGAAATATATTTTATAGTATGAGATATTAAGAACAAGTTTCTTATTCATTGAGATTATAGTTTGCAACCATTATGGTCAAATTATATTTGAGTCTAATTATGACATTAGATGGTCTACATTATTTAGATTCAGAAAAGATGTAGTGGGAATGTCATAATTATTCCACTGTATAAGTGGAATTAATTGTAACTTATAAATTACTGACTTATGAAGTTTCATAGTGACCTTGTATATTAGGAGTTTTGGTATTAGTGTTGTGCTTACGGTTCTCTGTATAGTATTATGGATTTGATAATTAAATACTTAAAAATATCAGTAGTTGTAGCACAATATTGATGTTGCATCTGAGTCATATTGATGTAGAACTTAGGTTCTACAAAATATGTATGATATTGGCCAAGGGAAACTTTTGGGATTGTTGGACAAACTCAAAATGTAATAGTGGACCTACACGTTTATGCTTGTCTCTTGAGTGCTAGGTGAGCTCTTGAGGGCCATACGTATACGATACACATTAAGATGTGTATAAGATACCATGAATTGACACTAGAGAAAGTGGGATAAATTATTATGATTGGTGCTCAGAGCGCCAATCCGGATCGTATTTATGTCCGGTTCATGAATACGAATAATTTATTTTATAGAATATTATATATTTATAGTATGACCTATTGTCTTATACATATATATTTGATCTAATTTGATTAAATTAAAACAAAATCTGGTTTATTCATATGTATATATTAGACAAAGACCCGATGATTTAAAATGTAGTGCACAGTTACAATATATATTGTAATTGTTATTGGGAAGCGTTACTATAAGTTGTATATTCTCAAATAAAGTTTTTGTTCAAGATTTACTGACACAGGCCGATTAGAAAAATCTTGGGAGATCAGTACATGTTGTATATCGAGACTTGGTCTGATGGTTTATCCTAGTAAGCCATTAATCTTCGGATACTCATATAGAAATGTAGGTGTTTATTCAATAAACACTGGACGACTCACCAAAGATTTCCTAATATATGGTACCCCAACGTCAATAGGAATCTTCTCGAGTCGAGAAGCATAGTGGTCCTTAGATTTGAGATACCACGGTGGATATATGAGTTATCCTCCACACTTTTATGACAGTCACGTCAACGGCCTATATAGGTCATACCTCCGCCTGTTCGTTGGGTATGGACTGATGTTAATGATATCCAATGTGTATCAAGATAGAATCTGTCAGTCATGTGTACATGGCATAGGTATCCTGCACGTGTTTACGATATGTTAAATCCATCACATAGTAATCTTCAAAAAATAAAATTCATGGCCATGGTACACTGCGGAAGCGAGTTCCGAGTGTTATTTATAGATCGTTAATTTATATGTTGACTATATTATACCTTAGGGATTTGACGTTCCCATCTATATCTCTAGTTTAATAGCCTGTGATGGAAGGATCATACATATGCGATGATCTCGAGTTGTATAGTTCAGCGAGATAATCCATAGTCGTCATAATTTACGAGTTGGTGAATTATGAACACGAAATTAGATTTCGAGATGGATGTACCTGAACTTAGAGAGTCTCATAATATGAAGTGCACTCGTTGAGCACTTGGACAACGCGTTATGAATAATTCTAATTACTCATAATATTTTATCGGATCAAATTGGTTAATTTGAATCGTTTAATCGGTAAATGAAAATTCACATGCTGCAGTAATTTTGGTCATTATAATTTGTATTTGTATTTGATACATGATTAGATTAGATACACATTAATAGACAAATAATTTGGTGACACATGTAAAGTAATAATTATTGTCTTGTTTTGACTTTTATTATTTACTTTACAAGTGTAAAGTGTTAGCTTTTTTATTTAATAAATATTAAGGTAATATATAGTTAAATAAATTGTCATGTGTCACACTTTTTATCAAGTCTTTTTAATCGATTTAAAATTGATTTTTTGTTTGACATTTTTACCCCTAACTAACACCACTTCCATGAATAAAAAGGAAAATTATTTTCTCTTTCTCCATGGGTTGATGATGCACGAAATTTTTCATTAGAGAGGGCTTCGAAAATTATGTTTTAAGAGACAAAAGGAAAGACATGAATCAAGAACAAAGCTCAAGGAATTTTGAAGATTCATGAGGTAATCTTTAATATCCTTAAGCTTTGGAAGATTGTTTCTTGTTATTGAACTACTAGAAATGTTCTAGGGTTTCTTTTGGTTTATTAAATTTGGGGCTTTCTAATTTAGATGATAGATTGAGTGGCTTTGAGCATGTATAGATATATTTTGAACTAAATTAGTGTAATTTATATTCAATTTATTGTTGGACAACTTGGTTTCCATTTTAGAGTGTAATGATCATTCTTGTTATGCCTAGTTATGTTCTAGAGTTCTTTATTAGTGGTGACTTTGATTTGGTGTAAGATTAATTTGATTAGTCTTGAGAAAATTGGATTTAAAACATGAAAATTTATAATTTTTGCTCACTATTTTAGGCCTGAAAATTCTGAAAATTTAGTGATGAAAAATATGTAATTTGGTTGTGTTAAATATGTATTGGGAATTAGGATAATTTTCATAAATTGTTTCGGAGTTAAAATAAGTGAAAATGGTAAAAAACAGTGTTATCAGGTGAGTTTTGAGCTTATCGAGTAACGGCTGCCGAAACAGTGAATTAGTTACTGTTTAGGCAGCCTATGAACTGACCAAATACCATCGGGACAGACCTAGGCAGCCCCCGTGTGGTCTCGGTTGGACGGTTCGACTAAAACGTATTTTATGCTATTTTGCGGAAAATCATTTTCGTAAAAATTTCCTAATGTTTTCATTAATAATTATGTTATTATATGATACCGAATAATATGTTTAGGTGAAATATGAATATTATAAATATATGGTATCAAATAATTTATTCGATAATTTTAAAAATTTTTAAAATTACGATTTCACCGCTTCCTCGGTATATGAGTCCAACAGATTAATCAGACTTTGCTAAAGAATTTGCATTAATGAAATATCTTATGGATGATTGATCAGACTTTGCTAAAGTATTTGCATTAATGTAATATCTTATCTTATATTTCTATTATTATTCTTTTAGATTATTATTTTTCCTAAATCTTAATGAACATATTATAATTTGACCCGTTCCTACGACATATCTTATTACGAATATTTCAACGAAAGTCGAAATTTACCTTCCAATAAATAATAAAAGTCAAAGAACCAAATCCCATTTTGTATCAAGTTGAAACAGCAACTCTGACCTATGCAAAATCCAGCTATAAAATAAGACGGCAAAAGTTACCCTATCCTATAAGCAACCATAATATTTCCTCAAAGCTGTTGTTGCCATATTTCAATCTTGAAACAGCACACAGATCCTTTGATTACACACTAAGCAAACCCTAGACCCACCTACAACACACTTTTAATTTCTTCTTCCTTAATTAATATAATCCCTTATATTAAAATTCTGAGATATTAATTGTCTAAATTAAGAGTCCAAATCTTCTTTTTCATCGATTGTGTTTTATTTCGTATTCTATCAATCAAATTTAGATAATTAATATCTCTCATTAAATGAGAGAATTCTGACTTTAATACTTCATCAATCAAATTTGATTATTCTCTCATTTAATAAGATATATTAATTATCTAAATTTAATTGATAGAGCACGAAGTAGAACATAATTGATGAGACCGAATATTTCATAGTAAAGCGGCCGGTACTTTCACATAGCGAATCCCAAGTTTAAGACCATACCGCCCCTGCCCTATATATACACACCAATCTCGCCATCAACAAAACCTCTCATTCCTAATTTAATTTCCTTTTCTTCTCATATGTTTGATCATCATCTATCATGAGCAACATTCCAACATCTCTTACAGATTCTTCTCTTACCCTCTTCAATCTTGCCATCTCTTCCTCTGACCCTTGGCCTTTTTCTTTTGTTTTCTTATAACCTAACTTACCAAGAAACATATTTCACAAAAAAAAAAAAAAAAAAAAATTAAGATTAGGGTTTCCTTTCTGAAATGGGAACAGGACACCATCACCATCTGAATTTTCATATTCACTTATCCCACGTCCATTTTCTTCTTCATCATCATCATCATGGGAAAAAAAATGAGATGGGAAGTAGTAATATTCCAAAGGGGTGTTTAGCAATCTTGGTGGGTCAAGAAGGTGAGGAGCAGCAAAAGTTTGTGATTCCTGTGATTTACATCAACCATCCACTGTTCATGCAACTGTTGAAGGAAGCTGAGGAAGAGTATGGGTTTGATCAGAAGGGTCCGATCACTTTGCCTTGCCACGTGGAGGAGTTTCGGACCGTCCAGGGCATGATCGACAAGGACAGATCTCTTCTTCACCACCACCACCACGTTAGGTGTTTTAAAGCATGATTTTATTTGGCTATCCTGTATATTCTTCAATTTAATTAATTGTTCTTGTTTATATTTATGAAAAGATCGTTGCCTTGTTTGTTGATGATGTTGACGAATAACATTGAATGATAAAATTTTCAGATTTGTTTTACATCTTCTACTTTTATTTTTTTTTTTTTTTTCTGGCTTTCTAGATGTTTAATGGGTACCGGCTAAAGTGGGAAACCGTTGTTATTGGACCACAATTAACGTGGGCAGACGGTTTTTTTTTTATTTTACCCATTCGGTGATGATTTTCTTGTCGAAAATGTAAACATAAACTAACTAATACTTTCTTCCGTCCCTTTTGATATGTCACCCTTTTTTTTTAAAGTCCCAATTATATTCCTATTTCCATTTCCTTATTTGGAGAGAATTAAAAAAAGAAATTTACTTATATACCCTTATTATTATGATTGGAAGTATAAATAATTGAATTAAAGTGGAATTATGTGTTGTATTAATGAAAGATATATTAGGAAAATATTATGTTTTAATCATATTTCCTTATTTTGTTGGAAAATGACTACCAACCTATCAAAAAGTGACTAATTAAACATGCGAGAGATGTTTTTCACCCCTCCAATGACACATCCACCCCCCATCTTTTCTCTCCATCTCTCTCATCGAGTGGTAAATTTTATTAAGGCAATTGAAAACTAACTAAATTATGTCCTTGGGGCTTGTTTTAAAAAACTTTTTTTTGTAAAACAGGTAACCAAACACAATTTTGCACTTTTTTTTAAATTTTCCAAAATAAAACACAATGTGTAAAAGCAAGAAAAGAGTACTACCATAAAAGGCCGGTAAAAGCAAAATTTAATACCTGAAGCATTAACATACATAGTCGATTTTAATCGAATACAGCTCGCTTCGACGCTTACATCCTCAAATGTCTATACAACAATTTGTAGACTGACAAAATGAATGTAGAATATGCATTTCGGAAGTATATCTTACACAATACCCATTACTATAAAAAGTTTGAGGTAAATTCCCATAAAAGTCGCGGCTTCACTCAATATGGCTCGGAAAAATGTATTAGCTAAACCCCTAATGTTGTATGCACACTATATGTTTCTGCCACTGATGTGCTCGAGGAGCAGAAAACATCGAGGCCAAAGCTCAGGCAGCGATAAGCTTCGATTACCACTGATCACGAATTTCATTGGCATACAACCTGAAAAATCAACTAACAGTGAATCATTACACAAACTTGGAACACTGTGTGATAAAATACCAAATCCAACTATTTTATCAACATAAGGTCCCAACACAAACTAATATATATGTCAAATGATTTCAGTTGAGAAGGTTCAGCAAAGAGGCTTACATAAGATTATCGAATTTCGGTGATGAGATTACTAAAATCGTCAAGTGCCCTCATCTAAATCATCAATCTCCTCTAGAATAACATATTTTGCAGAAGCATTTGCCTCAGGTGATCCCAACATGTCACTTTCATTTAAATGACCCACCTGTAGCTTTTGGTATCTGGAAAAGGTTGAAAAGAGCATCAATCAAAAACATTTTCCCACTAGGTGAGGTCAGCTACATGGATCCTTTGATGCCATTGCACTATATCCGGAATCATTGTTTCATTAAGTTCAGTAAAATATAGGTCTCTTGCAGTTGATACCGAGGAAAAAACTAATGACTTACTTGTACCAATTGAATAAACTGACACCGACTAGGATTGTGAAGAGACCAAACCCCTTCAGCCACGTGAATTCATCATGGAAGTAAAAGACGGCAACCTGTACATTTGCATACTGAAGTAAGTAGAATCCTTTGCGAGTCTTTATACTGTGTAGTCCCTTCATGTTCTCTATATTTGTGATTATTAATAAGTTACTAGCCAAAAAGGAAAAACACAAAAAAAGAAAGCACAAGATAGGAGGTAATTCTTCACAGTATGTTGTCTATGCAGGAGGCAGCTACATTATAACTAAAAATACTAAAACAATCAAAGCACGATTGTTAACATCCTATAGACACTTCAAATATCCTCAAACATAAATCTATCTTCACATTTCAGATCATAGTCCAAAGTTACAAAAGAAAGTGCAGACCATGTCATAAATAAGTGCAACCTCCAGACAAACAGAGTATTTATTCTTATCTAAAAAGAAGTGTTCAAATATGTAATGTTTGAAATAGAATGGCATTGTACTTGAAGGATTTCAACAATTAATAAAGCACATAAGATGGCCAACATTTAACAAAAATAATCTTGCAAGACTAACTATCCCTAGAAAAGTTTTTACCAGTATGGTTACAGCCTCCTTCACAACACCTGCAATTTGAATTGTGACAGCACTTGTTACCGAGACAAGTACAAATTCCGTCAAAACCTGCAACAAGAGAAACAAGTTAATTTCTTTTCGGGGACCATAAAATTCAGATCGAAAGAAGTGTACTCGATATGCAACATGAAAAGCATGTAAATGTATCTTCAAGTACTCAGAATAATATCCCCACACCCCTTTCGTTCAACCTCAATTCCTACCATGAAAAAGGCCACAGTCCCACCGGAAAGCATCAGCAAGAAACTCCGAGTGACATGCCACGAGTTATTGAAATAATTATTCCTTCTGAATTCATGCCAAGGATCCAGCAATAGAGAAAGAAGAGCAGTCACCAGCGCCATAATTGGTGCCACGTGGCTCATCAAGGTAAGTGGATTTTTAAGACCTAAAAGAATTAAAAATTTCTTAGCGGATGTAAAACTAAGCAAAAGCATCTTGGAAATAAATGTAATATATATAATAGAAGTTGGTTCACCAAAGACTCGAGATTTTGACAGATAGAAGGATTTTGTTCATCAAAAAGACTGGCTAGCTTACGGTTAAAAAGCAGATTCATTCCATATTAAAAACCATTGATTCCCAAAGCTACACATGTGCAGATGCTTACAGCAGTGCATGAAAATCTAATATGTACAGTGCACACTTGCAGATACTTATGGCAGTAGATTGGCTAAAATTCAAATCAAATAAAACCAGAAGAATAGGTACCTACCATGAGCTTCTTTCTTTATGTCCATTTCGTTTCACCACAGACCATTGTATTGAAATCCAAACAAAAAAATAAAGTCAGGCTGGAAAAAATTTCGGGTTTAATTTATACAAATTCCACAAACCTTGTAAATCAGGAACACAACTAAACTATACCTGTAGAAGAATTTGGGTCATGCACCAACGAAACCCAGACATGACAGTGGAAAGCATAACAAAAAGAAACCCCCAAAACTCAAAGTCGGTCTCCTTTGCAACTGTAATATGAAGTGATAAACGGGCATATCAAAACACTCAAGTTTTATATTGGCGTTAAGTTGTAGCGAAGAGAGGTTCCACATTAAAAATAAATAAAGGAAATCAGTCCCAACGACAGTGGGACAGTGAGAGTGGGATCTCTTAGTTTCCAAACTACAAAATTTCCGTCACCTTGTTTCACATACAAGTAAACCCGTAGGTACATATTATAGTGAAGATGATATAAAAACTCTTTATTAAGTAACATTCTAGACCCCAAAGGCTGCTTTATTGTCACCAAATTTCCGTAGTTTTCTTATACGCATGTAAACAATATACAGAAAGCAAACGATGCTTCTGAACTACTGATATTAGAAGAAGCAGATAAAAGAAAATGATTAAGACACATACCTGTCAATAAGACTCCAATAGAGATAAATACAATGATACCTAAAAGTTTAATGCTTGGAGACTCCAACCTTCAGAAGGTAAAAGATAAAAAGAAAATCAACTAGCAGAACAATATAACCAGACAAACCAACAAAAGAAATGCAGTAATATGCAGATAAATATAATTTTTAAAAAATTTAAAAAAAAAAAAAAACAACAACATTTAGAAAAGTAAGTTTTTGAAACAGAATTGTAGCATCAACGAGACAATCATCAACAAACATCTCAGACTTCACTATCAGATTGACGTTTGCAAACAAAAATACAATTCCAATCCCAACACAACCCTGGCTCAGCCATCAAGAAAGCAAGTGGAGTGAAACAATAAATGTTTAAGGTTGTTCTGATCAAGAGACTTCTAGATGCACAATTCCACCAATAACCTTCTATGACATGTAAAAGACATCAAAAGAGATGTTGGTAGAAACCTTGAAATTTTACAAGGGCCTGCCACCTAGAAAGAGCTGATGGTTCTGTTTCATACTATGTCCATTATTTTGCTATATTAATAAAATACATGAACAGAGACAGAGGCAATGAAATAGGATCTTTGAAAACAACTTCAAAGCTGTAGCAGAGTCTTATTATAGGGGCAAGGTAACACCAATTAAAACTCGGCGTCTTCTCCAGGTTTAAGCACCAATCTTTCTAGTTAAGTTGTAAAGACATTTCCAAGGTAACATGGTTCATTATGTAAAACAGATTTTGTGGAAAAAGCTTCTTGATCACAAATGTATCTATCACGTGTCTCAACTGGTTGTTTAAACAGCCGTATCACGAGTTCTCATTCATTAAAGAAAAAAAATATATAGTAGTAGATGATGATGATGATGATATCAACTAGGAGAAGAAGGAATCTAGCAGAAATCTGATGAATTGTGATTGGACAGAAAACTGGCAGCCTGTAAGAATTTCTGAAACTCTATCCCCGCAGGCTCATAAAAAGTAGTCAGCATCTCAGGCAATCCACAAACATTCTTCTCAGATGTCCACTATTCATTTTTCTGTATACAATACCACCTTGCTGATTGCACTCATCTTGCCCACAATCAATGCTATCTCTAACCTCTCCGAACTCATATTTCATTTTGCTGACACACAACATTGCATGGAGAATGCCAGACACACCACGCACAGATACAGACACGGAAAACACATGTCCAATTTAACTAATGCATTTGCGTGTATATTGATAATACACATAAAGATAGTCCTGCATTCGTATAAGACTTCTATATAACAATAAATAAAACTGGTTGAAGCTGAATTGACGAGAACTTTACCTGAATGCAAAAGCAAACAGAAGGAGAAATATAGGAGAAGCAGATTTACACTACATAACAATGGAAAGATTGAAGTCAATAAGACAGCTTCATGCAAGTAAAAACTCAGATATGAATAATGAAACGAATAAAGGAAATTAAAGAAACAAAATTGACAGAGAAGACAACTAACCATTGTGGCAAATGTAACAGAGATGAAAACGAGGGATTCATTGCTCAAGTTGACATCCAGTGCTGTTGCTAGAGCTGTTGGTACAACTGTGAAAGGCAAAGTCCATCTGTAGCATTAGTCGATAGAAAATAAGTCATGGAGAATTCATAATGAACAGCATGGGGGAAAAACTGTACATAAGAAAGTTTAGTTACTTATAAAATTCAAATGAAGAGCATTAAGATCAAAAAAGAATAATAAAACACTTAACCACATAACACAAATGAGAAATGAGTCGTGATGAAAGAAAAACTATTTTCAAAATGTTCACTATCACCATGCATGCAACGTCTAGTACCTTGGTGTCAGCACTTGCTTACTTAAAGGAATTGAGTGACTCTTCCTTTCAATAATCGCCTAATCACCTTGAAAAACCTCGAGGAAACTTATCGCACCTTTCCCCTTCACAATCAGTACATGATACGGTGCTACATAACCAAAACCAAACAAAATCCTTTTTGCACTAGGTGGCGTTGGCTATATGGATCATTTGACACCATTGTGTTCTATCCGGAATCATTGTGTCATTAAGCTCAATAAAATATAAGTCTCATTTTATGGCTTCTATCAATGTCAACTTAGGTTTTCCTGACCTCGCTTGACGTTTGATACAAAGACACTAGGATACGGTGCTACATTATTAACTTGAATACTAATAGCTTCTCCAGTTTCTTTGAGCACCAAAAAAAAAGTGGTTAATTTCAAACTTTTTTACTATAAAAGGATATTTTCATTACCTATAGCTCAGAAAAGAATTATCAGAACTAAAGGGTATCGGGTGGGGATGAAGGATACAATAACGTGGCCTCTAATATATATTCTTAATCACTGAAGTTCATAAATATATGGACAAGATGATTGTATCATCGTCAAAAAGTAAAAAAGATGACGTGCAATAATTAAATAATCAGAAAAAGAAGGGCATAGATTGGGGAGGTTACCTCTGACATAGTAATCCCTTGATGACATAGAAACAGTAGGTTGAGACCTATGGGACCAAAACCATGTGATTGCCTTTGACAAAACAGCTTGCATTGAAAAGTGGATGGTATTCATCAATAAAGGAGCTGGGAATTTTCCCATATCATCTCCTAGCAGAGTTTTATTATACCTAAACAAACCAACCAAATAAATGAATGAATAAAAAAGGAATAAGCTTGCGACAATATATAATTTATAAGAACTGAAACAAGACTTGTGATTTATTGAATAAAAGGTGAACTTACAAGGTCAAAAATGTGCTGAAAGTGTACCACATAAGGATGAGAAACAAAGTCTTCAACACATCAGCAGCAGAAACAGCACTCCGAGTCTTAGATTTTGGTGGCAATGTGCTACCATTACCAAAAGATCTCGGGCCATCATCACCATTATTCGATAAGCTTATATCCCTATGAGACCCATTTTCAATATCAAAAGGCACATACTTTTCATCCCGATTTCTTTCAACATGTATGGAATCAACTTCCATAGAATCACTACCATTCTGCATATTTCCCTTCTCAAACAAAATACACTAATCCTTCCTACTTTTTATATTGTTTTAACTAACTCCCTAGCAAATCAAAGGCAACCTGAAGTCCGACCCTTCTAGCTAGCAAACCAAACACTAGGACTTCTCATAGCACCAACCCAAGTAACGAAGCTTGGTTTGCAATATGGAAGTGGTTGACTCCAACGGTACTCGACAAGCATCTGGATCCAAAAAGCTCTCTACAATCTCTCTAATTAAAATTGAATTTCACTCGCTAGAAAACATAACAGATTGCTACAACTTACAACGCAACGCTATGCTCAGATCAAAATCACAACCTGTTCCAACCAAAACACAATGACAACTCACATTACTATTTAAAAATCAAATCACATAATGAAAGGAAAAATTCAAAACCAAAAGCACAAGATTACCAAAGATTCAAAGAACTTCCTATTCATCATAATTTATATATGCTGTAGCATTAACATACACCGATAAACAATTAATTTTACTTTTACTTTTGGTCAAAACAAATTGCAAAGGGAAACAAAATAAGTGCAATAACAAATTGATACTCACACGATTCAGCTCATCAAAACTAAAACTCTCACACGAATGAAATCATGTACGAATAAGAAAAATATATACATATAAATTGAAAATTTTACCTCAAGCTGTTGAAAAAAAGAGAGATTTATAATCGAATCTGAGAGAGAGTTTGTTTGGTTTTGACGAGAAAGAGATCTGATCTGAGTGTGGATTTTTCTAATACTTCGGTCGGAGATGTTTGGTTTCGTTTCGTTCCGTTTGTCGCGGGGTTACTGTCCGTTTTTGTTCACATGCGTTTGCTTTAATTGAAAGGCTCGTATAAATTGTAAAATACGTATATGTGTGTAGACTTCTGTACTTTAATTTATCATTTAATCCATTTTTTTTTTTTTTGTATTTTAATTTCGTCAACATATTAATACATCATGTGATTTGGTGGCAATGGATTTATAACTTAGTTGTTTGTTCATAGATTTGAGTCCAGATATATATATTTTTATAAGAATTTGAAACAGTCTATGATTTTATCATTTCCGTTTAATTTGAAGCCGGATAGTTTGGCGGCGAAATTTCTAACATTCCAATATATATATATATATATATATATGGATTTTAATATATTAATATAAAAAATATATAATTTTCAATAGGTTTAGGTTAATAAGAGGGCTTATCTTCCCACCTCCCCTTACACATTTTACTTTTTTTGTCTCCCCTGTAATTCCCTATTTACCCTTTTCCTTTTACCAAAATTCCATTTTCAACTTTCAAATAAACTATATAAATCTAATTTTATTTATTTATTGATATATACATACATATATATACATATATATATATATATAACATATTTTTTGATAAATTTAAAAAAAAAAATGTTATTATTATTTATTTTGTGTTTATTTATTCATTTAATTTTTGTGATTCTTTTTTAATTTATTTAACACTACTTATACATTATAAAAATGTTTTCATGTATATTAGAAAAATCAAAAAATCCAAAAAAATTATTTTATGAATTAATCTAATCTATGTTTATTTTATGAATTAATTTTATTAACAAAAATAAAAAAATTATAAAATATTTCTCATAGATTTGAAATAATTAAAAAATAATAATATAAAATAATTAAAAAAAAAAAAAAGTCCGTCCCCTGGACGATCCTATCGTCCAAAATTATATTGTTTAAATTAAATTGTCACGTCCTAGTAACTCAACACAACTTTAAATTTAATATATATATATATATATATATATATATATATATAATTTTTTTAAAATTATTAAACTTTTTTTTTCGAAATTAAAAAAAAATAATATATAATAATTAAAAAAAAAAAAAAAAAAAAAAGGGAGGGGGGACGATTGTTCCCCTCAAAAGGGGAACAATCGCCCTGGACGATCATCGTCCAGGGCTCCAGGCCCCAAGGGGGATGATTCCCTTGGGGCCAATTTTGGTTTTTTTTTTTTTTTTTATAAATTTCGAAAATAATAAAAAAATTATATTGTTTAAAATATTTTTTTATACCTAAGTAGTTTTAATTAAATTAAAATGAATTAAAAAAATTAAACGAATAGATAAAAAATATGTAATATTTTTTAACAAAAATAAAAAAAAAATTAACATTTTATTAATTATTAATAAAATATTTAAATTTTATAATGTGTAAATTTAAAAAAAAAAAAAAAAGGAATTGTAAATATTGAATAAGGGTTTTTTTGTAAATTCCAAAGGAGAGAGGGGGAGGGGAATGTGTCAGTTGTCAGTTGGGGGGGAAGATCAATTTTCGGTTAATAACCATATTCATTTTATAAAATAAAAATACTCTGGTCTGAAAATTGAAAAGATAATTACTCCTCTCCCTTCCCTGACAAAAAATCTCTCATTGTCCCCTGCGATTTTCCAAAAATGCCCCTCTCATAATAAAAAATTCTCCCCAATATATACCTTCATTTGCCAAAATTTTTATATATATATATATATATATATATATAATTTAAAAATAATATATATACTTATTTCATTTTATGAATTAATTTTTTTATTATTTTTTTTTGCTCATTATAAATATATATATTTTTTTATTTGTTTAATAAATATTATAAATTTCGTATTTATTCATTTAATTTTTTTGATTCATTTTTAATTTAATTACACAAATTATGTATTATAAAAACGTTCTCATGTATATTAGAAAAATATATATTTATAGGATTCGTAATGTGGTGGTGGGAACATTCATCGTACGAAGCTAAATAATGGGCCACTAGTTATAGGATTCGTAATCAATTATGGTACTCTTTTAATATTTGTAAGTGTAACTTTTTTATAATACATGAGTAGTGTTAAATAAATTAAAAAAGAATCACAAAAATTAAATGAATAAATGAACACAAAAATAACAATAACTATAAAATTTGTAATATTTATTAAACATATAAATAAATATATATATATATATATATATATATATATATATAAAGAGCCAAAAAAATATAAATTTAAAAAATTAAAAATTAAAAATTAAAAAATTAAATTAATAAAATAAAATAAGTATATATGTTATTTTTAAATTTAGATGTATAAGGGTATATTTGATTTGTTGAGAGATGAATTTCTTACAAAATGGAGGGACAAATTCGGAAATGTGTAATGGGACAAAGGGGGTTATGTCATAGGAGGAAGAGTGGCCCTCAATTGAATGGTGCGTTTACGTACTCGTAATCGGAATGAGATGGAATCGGAATGAGTTGGAATGAGAATGGTAAATCATAATCATAATAAGTTATTTACTTAACTGTATGAATCGGAATCGAAATGAAGTAATATTACCATGATGTGTTTACCTAGTCCAGTAATCGGAATGAATTGTTAAAAAGTTACAAAAATACCCTTAGTTATAATTATATATTAATATATTATTTATTAATTATTAATTATTATTAATTTTGATGTATTAAATTACTCAATGTTAAATTATTCTTTTATTAAAATATTAAATATTATTTTATTATTAATTATTGATTAATAATTTTTATTTATTATTTAAGTATTAATTAATTATTACTTTATTAATTAATTATTAATGTATTAAATTACTAAATATTAAATTAGTATTTTATTAAAAAGTTAAATATTATTTTATTATTAATTTTATTTATTATTTATAACTTACGTATTAATTAAGTATTACTTTATTAATTAATTATTAAATTAAGTAAATATTAATATATTCTTTTATTAAATTATTATTTTATTGAAGTAGTAAATATTATTTTTTATTAATTATTGATTAATTATTAATTATAATATATTTTATTTATTATTTATAAATTAATATTAATTAATTATCTTATGGATAATATTGTAATTTCCCATCAATAATGGGAATGAGAATCTCATTTCTATGGGGTGGTAGGATTGTGATTCTCATTCCTCATTCTCAAATTTGTGGGACACACTCTTATTTTCATTCCCATTTTTATTTAATTTTAGGAAGTAAACAACCTTAATATAAATTATTATCATTCATCCATTATCATTCATTACCCTCAAGTAAACACACCAGAAAATGATTATATATATAAAAATTAAAAATTAAAAAAATTTACTGTACGAAAGTACTTTTTGGTAAAAATCACACCATCCGATGGGCAATAAGATTCGAAAGTAGTTTATTTTTAAAATCTGATTTGAAAATCAATTTTATACTCAATAAAATTCTGAACCTTATTCAATCCGAAAATAGAATAAAATAAAATAATTAAAAAAGGTTATTATTATATTTTTTTAATGAGATTTCGTTGCTCATGAGAATTTTTTTTTAATGCTTTTGAAAGTAAAAGAAATTAATTGATTTGAGATAACAAGGTAAGAGAAATAAGAGAAATGAAGTCCAAATATTATTTTGTTAGTTAACAATTATTATTTATATAGAATACGACACACTTTTAATTATTAAAAAAAGATCGCTCAACTTGTTTCTCTTCAAAAGTTGTTCCAACCAATTAAACAACCAAACAAAAGAAAATGTAGGTGTGATATCTTTTCTCTGGACTGTAATTAAGATGGAAATAGAAAGATCACCGGATGATTGTTTTCTTATAAGTAAATAGGTTTGCATATGGTTAAGATGAAGTTAACAAAATCAAAATCTGTTGACAAAACATTCATTATTGAATTGAATGTCGTTTTTCTTCGCCCCTCGAATTTACAATATTTTTGTCTGTGGGTACTCAACGGAAGTATTTGAGACTATTCTTCTAAAAGTCTCGCACGACTTTGTCCCCGTAAATGGTATCATCTACCACTATAAGAAAATATGGAATTACCGACCGACTATTTCAGTCGGTAATTTTTTAATATTTACCAACCGAATATCGATAAAAAATGATAAAAATAATTTCTGACCAATTACCGACCAAACATTCAGTCGATAATCAGTCGGTAATATGACGAAGAAGATTAATTCGACACCAGTTTATACCGCTCGGTTGGTAAATGATAAGAAATAGAGACCGAATATTCATTCGGTCGCTAAAAGGATATTAATTATAAAAAATTTAGTCATTTTACCGGCCGAATAGCGGTCGATCGGTAAAATTGAAAAAAATTGAAATTATATATATAGATATATATATATTATAGATATATATATATATATATATATATATATATATATACACGCACGCACACATATATATATATATATATATATATATATTTTACATATTATAACAAAAAATATGTCATAGCCTAATGTATGAGTCAAATTTGAGCCAAAGACCCAAATGTCTTTTGTCTTAAAACTCATGTACCAGACAAAGTCCAATTCCTCCAAACAACATCCAAACAAATTTGGGCCAAGGGCCCGATTGTATTCTCAGGCCCAATTTCAGTCAAAAGCCCATAGGACAACCCATTGATTTTCCAACAAGATCCCCCAGTCGAAAAATATTTCTTCATAATTAATTATTCTCCGCATAATTAGCTGTTACAACACTTAAAGATGAATGTTTAACATGTTAGTGGGGCCCACCATCATAAATATGACTCTTATTCCAACTAAAAGATTATTCCTAAGCCTATAAAAGGAAGTAAAACTCATAATTGAATTCATTCAAGCTTGGGTACACACATTTGAGCTATCAAAGTATACCACCATTCAAACACCGACCCACCACCCTCACACAGTCTACGGAGGTCAAGGTAACCTTAAATCTCGTTCTTCCATTACTTTTTGCTCGTCTTCACCACTTACTTGAGCGTCGGAGTGCCTATGACAGCCACCACACCGGTGGGTAACTTTCAATTCACTCTACCTTTGTTTTGCATGATCGCTAGTGCCTCATCATACAATTTCTCGATTGTAAACCTAAGGTGAAATCCAGTGTCTACACCTAGTAACAATTATACTACACATTCAATCTTGAGGTCAAGGGTTCAAGGCACTCCAATGACATCAATTTGTAGAATTAAATATGGATTGTGGGTTTAGTCTGGACCCGCTTTTGGGTGGTACTAAGGCCCGGGTATGAGACCCACCAATGGTCTGTCTTGTAGGCATATGGTAGACCCTATAATTTTTTTAAATGCAGTCGGTATAGTTTACCGACAGAATTACAATTTGGTCAGTATAATTACCGACATAATTACAATTCGGTCGTTAAAATTTAATTATTTATTTATTTATTCATTCGGTCTGCAATTTTACCGATAGAAATATAGTTGGTCGATAAGTTACCGACCAATGCTATTACTTACCGACCAACTATATTTTGATCAGTAATTTATCATCGACGAATCAAATACCGATCTAATATTTTCGGTCGATTTTCGGTTGGTAATCATTATTATCGACCGAATATTTGATCACTAATCTCGAATTTTCTTATAGTGTACATGTGTGATTTTTGGGCTTAAAGCCTTGTTGGCATATATGTGTGTGTATACGTATGTGTATGTGTATGTGTATGTGTATGTGTATGTGTATGTGTATGTGTATGTGTATGTGTATGTGTATGTGTATGTGTATGTGTATGTGTATGTGTATGTGTATGTGTACTGTATATGTATGTATAATGTAGATGATGGTTTTCGCCCGAGGTCCACAATCAAGAATTTGTAGGTTGGGGGCACTAGCGATCCTGCAAAACAGAGGTAGAGTGAGTGGTGAGTACTGCCCACCGGTGTGGTGGGTGCCGTAGGCACTCCGACGCTCAAGTCAGTATGAAGACAAGCTGTATATAATGGAAGAACAAGGCCAGAAATTACCTTGACTTCTGTTGACTGCTGTGAGGGCGGTGGCCGGTGTTTAGGGAGTGAGAAGCTTAAAGAGTTCAAGTATGAAGACTAAGAGTTGAATGTCTATGTTCTGAATTATGTTGCTATTTATAGGATCGATGATATCCCTTTTGAGTTGGCTTTTTAGCTGTAATTAGAAAAGATAGGCATGTAACGTGTTAATGTTTCTGCTTTCGGCGGGGGGGGGGGGGGGGGGAAACAATTTGCATGTGGAGCTGGTATTTGTTGGAAAAGTGGTTTGTCCTTAAGCTGATGGTTTTGTCATGGTTTAATAATGTAAAAAATTTTGGGCCGTGTCACTATTTTTGGGCTTTGTTTGGTGCTGGGTTTGAAGTGAAAAATGGTTTTATCCTTGGCCCAAATTTGGCCCGTACATATACATATGTAGAATAATATATATTACAAGCAGCAAGATGTGGTTGTGATGTTGCTTTCATTCACTGACTTGATCAAATAATAATAGAGATCTATTCACATATATTACTTCTTTTGATAAAATGCATGGATTCCTTAGTGCCATAATATGCAAAATTAACATGATATGTATTTGACATAGGTTTATATGGTCGAGATTTGTTAATACATCGAGGGATGAGCATATATTGTTCGTGGGAGATCACTCTGTCTAAATTCCGTTGCAATCACTCACATGCATGCTTTATAAAGTTGTGCATGAGACTAAGTAATAGTTGTATATGATCATATTGTACGAGTAATGATATGCTTACATAAATAAAAACATAAATGACTACATAAATACTACCAAAAAAAACTCATTACATGACAAAATTATTATTATTATTATTATTATTATTATTATTATTATTATTTTGTGTTTATTTATTCATTTAATTTTTGTGATTCTTTTTTAATTTATTTAACACTACTTATACATTATAAAAATGTTTTCATGTATATTAGAAAAATCAAAAAATCCAAAAAAATTATTTTATGAATTAATCTAATCTATGTTTATTTTATGAATTAATTTTATTAACAAAAATAAAAAAATTATAAAATATTTCTATAGATTTGAAATAATTAAAAAATAATAATATAAAATAATTAAAAAAAAAAAAAAGTCCGTCCCCTGGACGATCCTATCGTCCAAAATTATATTGTTTAAATTAAATTGTCACGTCCTAGTAACTCAACACAACTTTAAATTTAATATATATATATATATAATATATATTATATATATATAATTTTTTTAAAATTATTAAACTTTTTTTTTCGAAATTAAAAAAAAATAATATATAATAATTAAAAAAAAAAAAAAAAAAAAAAGGAGGGGGGACGATTGTTCCCCTCAAAAGGGGAACAATCGCCCTGGACGATCATCGTCCAGGGCTCCAGGCCCCAAGGGGGATGATTCCTTGGGGCCAATTTTGGTTTTTTTTTTTTTTTTTATAAATTTCGAAAATAATAAAAAAATTATATTGTTTAAAATATTTTTTTATACCTAAGTAGTTTTAATTAAATTAAAATGAATTAAAAAAATTAAACGAATAGATAAAAAATATGTAATATTTTTTAACAAAAATAAAAAAAAAATTAACATTTTATTAATTATTAATAAAATATTTAAATTTTATAATGTGTAAATTTAAAAAAAAAAAAAAAAAGGAATTGTAAATATTGAATAAGGGTTTTTTTGTAAATTCCAAAGGAGAGAGGGGGAGGGGAATGTGTCAGTTGTCAGTTGGGGGGGAAGATCAATTTTCGGTTAATAACCATATTCATTTTATAAAATAAAAATACTCTGGTCTGAAAATTGAAAAGATAATTACTCCTCTCCCTTCCCTGACAAAAAATCTCTCATTGTCCCCTGCGATTTTCCAAAAATGCCCCTCTCATAATAAAAAATTCTCCCCATATATACCTTCATTTGCCAAAATTTTTATATATATATATATAATATATATTAATTTAAAAATAATATATATACTTATTTCATTTTATGAATTAATTTTTTTATTATTTTTTTTTGCTCATTATAAATATATATTATTTTTTATTTGTTTAATAAATATTATAAATTTCGTATTTATTCATTTAATTTTTTTGATTCATTTTTAATTTAATTAACACAAATTATGTATTATAAAAACGTTCTCATGTATATTAGAAAAATATATATTTATAGGATTCGTAATGTGGTGGTGGGAACATTCATCGTACGAAGCTAAATAATGGGCCACTAGTTATAGGATTCGTAATCAATTATGGTACTCTTTTAAATATTTGTAAGTGTAACTTTTTTATAATACATGAGTAGTGTTAAATAAATTAAAAAAGAATCACAAAAATTAAATGAATAAATGAACACAAAAATAACAATAACTATAAAATTTGTAATATTTATTAAACATATAAATAAATATATATATATATATATATATATATATATATATATAAAGAGCCAAAAAAATAAAAATTTAAAAAATAAAAAAATAAAAAAAAATATAATTAATAAAATAAAATAAGTATATATGTTATTTTTAAATTTATATATATAGGGGTATATTTGATTTGTTGAGAGATGAATTTTTTACAAAATGGAGGGACAAATTCGGAAATGTGTAATGGGACAAAGGGGGTATGTCATAGGAGGAAGAGTGGCCCTCAATTGAATGGTGCGTTTACGTACTCGTAATCGGAATGAGATGGAATCGGAATGAGTTGGAATGAGAATGGTAAATCATAATCATAATAAGTTATTTACTTAACTGTATGAATCGGAATCGAAATGAAGTAATATTACCATGATGTGTTTACCTAGTCCAGTAATCGGAATGAATTGTTAAAAAGTTACAAAAATACCCTTAGTTATAATTATATATTAATATATTATTATTAATTATTAATTATTATTAATTTTGATGTATTAAATTACTCAATGTTAAATTATTCTTTTATTAAAATATTAAATATTATTTTATTATTAATTATTGATTAATAATTTTTATTTATTATTTAAGTATTAATTAATTATTACTTTATTAATTAATTATTAATGTATTAAATTACTAAATATTAAATTAGTATTTTATTAAAAAGTTAAATATTATTTTATTATTAATTTTATTATTATTTATAACTTACGTATTAATTAAGTATTACTTTATTAATTAATTATTAAATTAAGTAAATATTAATATATTCTTTTATTAAATTATTATTTTATTGAAGTAGTAAATATTATTTTTTATTAATTATTGATTAATTATTAATTATTAATATTTTTATTTATTATTATAAATTAATATTAATTAATTATCTTATGGATAATATTGTAATTTCCCATCAATAATGGGAATGAGAATCTCATTTCTATGGGGTGGTAGGATTGTGATTCTCATTCCTCATTCTCAAATTTGTGGGACACACTCTTATTTTCATTCCCATTTTTATTTAATTTTAGGAAGTAAACAACCTTAATATAAATTATTATCATTCATCCATTATCATTCATTACCCTCAAGTAAACACACCAGAAAATGATTATATATATAAAAATTAAAAATTAAAAAAATTTACTGTACGAAAGTACTTTTTGGTAAAAATCACACCATCCGATGGGCAATAAGATTCGAAAGTAGTTTATTTTTAAAATCTGATTTGAAAATCAATTTTATACTCAATAAAATTCTGAACCTTATTCAATCCGAAAATAGAATAAAATAAAATAATTAAAAAAGGTTATTATTTATTTTTTTAATGAGATTTCGTTGCTCATGAGAATTTTTTTTTAATGCTTTTGAAAGTAAAAGAAATTAATTGATTTGAGATAACAAGGTAAGAGAAATAAGAGAAATGAAGTCCAAATATTATTTTGTTAGTTAACAATTATTATTTATATAGAATACGACACACTTTTAATTATTAAAAAAAGATCGCTCAACTTGTTTCTCTTCAAAAGTTGTTCCAACCAATTAAACAACCAAACAAAAGAAAATGTAGGTGTGATATCTTTTCTCTGGACTGTAATTAAGATGGAAATAGAAAGATCACCGGATGATTGTTTTCTTATAAGTAAATAGGTTTGCATATGGTTAAGATGAAGTTAACAAAATCAAAATCTGTTGACAAAACATTCATTATTGAATTGAATGTCGTTTTTCTTCGCCCCTCGAATTTACAATATTTTTGTCTGTGGGTACTCAACGGAAGTATTTGAGACTATTCTTCTAAAAGTCTCGCACGACTTTGTCCCCGTAAATGGTATCATCTACCACTATAAGAAAATATGGAATTACCGACCGACTATTTCAGTCGGTAATTTTTTAATATTTACCAACCGAATATCGATAAAAAATGATAAAAATAATTTCTGACCAATTACGACCAAACATTCAGTCGATAATCAGTCGGTAATATGACGAAGAAGATTAATTCGACACCAGTTTATACCGCTCGGTTGGTAAATGATAAGAAATAGAGACCGAATATTCATTCGGTCGCTAAAAGGATATTAATTATAAAAAATTTAGTCATTTTACCGGCCGAATAGCGGTCGATCGGTAAAATTGAAAAAAATTGAAATTATATATATAGATATATATATATTATAGATATATATATATATATATATATATATATATATATACACGCACGCACACATATATATATATATATATATATATATATTTTACATATTATAACAAAAAATATGTCATAGCCTAATGTATGAGTCAAATTTGAGCCAAAGACCCAAATGTCTTTTGTCTTAAAACTCATGTACCAGACAAAGTCCAATTCCTCCAAACAACATCCAAACCAAATTTGGGCCAAGGGCCCGATTGTATTCTCAGGCCCAATTTCAGTCAAAAGCCCATAGGACAACCCATTGATTTTCCAACAAGATCCCCCAGTCGAAAAATATTTCTTCATAATTAATTATTCTCCGCATAATTAGCTGTTACAACACTTAAAGATGAATGTTTAACATGTTAGTGGGGCCCACCATCATAAATATGACTCTTATTCCAACTAAAAGATTATTCCTAAGCCTATAAAAGGAAGTAAAACTCATAATTGAATTCATTCAAGCTTGGGTACACACATTTGAGCTATCAAAGTATACCACCATTCAAACACCGACCCACCACCCTCACACAGTCTACGGAGGTCAAGGTAACCTTAAATCTCGTTCTTCCATTACTTTTTGCTCGTCTTCACCACTTACTTGAGCGTCGGAGTGCCTATGACAGCCACCACACCGGGGGTAACTTTCAATTCACTCTACCTTTGTTTTGCATGATCGCTAGTGCCTCATCATACAATTCTCGATTGTAAACCTAAGGTGAAATCCAGTGTCTACACCTAGTAACAATTATACTACACATTCAATCTTGAGGTCAAGGGTTCAAGGCACTCCAATGACATCAATTTGTAGAATTAAATATGGATTGTGGGTTTAGTCTGGACCCGCTTTTGGGTGGTACTAAGGCCCGGGTATGAGACCCACCAATGGTCTGTCTTGTAGGCATATGGTAGACCCTATAATTTTTTTAAATGCAGTCGGTATAGTTTACCGACAGAATTACAATTTGGTCAGTATAATTACCGACATAATTACAATTCGGTCGTTAAAATTTAATTATTTATTTATTTATTCATTCGGTCTGCAATTTTACCGATAGAAATATAGTTGGTCGATAAGTTACCGACCAATGCTATTACTTACCGACCAACTATATTTTGATCAGTAATTTATCATCGACGAATCAAATACCGATCTAATATTTTCGGTCGATTTTCGGTTGGTAATCATTATTATCGACCGAATATTTGATCACTAATCTCGAATTTTCTTATAGTGTACATGTGTGATTTTGGGCTTAAAGCCTTGTTGGCATATATGTGTGTGTATACGTATGTGTATGTGTATGTGTATGTGTATGTGTATGTGTATGTGTGTGTATGTGTATGTGTATGTGTATGTGTATGTGTATGTGTATGTGTTGTATGTGTATGTGTATGTGTACTGTATATGTATGTATAATGTAGATGATGGTTTTCGCCCGAGGTCCACAATCAAGAATTTGTAGGTTGGGGGCACTAGCGATCCTGCAAAACAGAGGTAGAGTGAGTGGTGAGTACTGCCCACCGGTGTGGTGGGTGCCGTAGGCACTCCGACGCTCAAGTCAGTATGAAGACAAGCTGTATATAATGGAAGAACAAGGCCAGAAATTACCTTGACTTCTTGACTGTTGACTGCTGTGAGGGCGGTGGCCGGTGTTTAGGGAGTGAGAAGCTTAAAGAGTTCAAGTATGAAGACTAAGAGTTGAATGTCTATGTTCTGAATTATGTTGCTATTTATAGGATCGATGATATCCCTTTTGAGTTGGCTTTTTAGCTGTAATTAGAAAAGATAGGCATGTAACGTGTTTATGTTTCTGCTTTCGGCGGGGGGGGGGGGGGGGGGGAAATTTTTGCATGTGAGCTGGTATTTGTTGGAAAAGTGGTTTGTCCTTAAGCTGATGGTTTTGTCATGGTTTAATAATGTAAAAAATTTTGGGCCGTGTCACTATTTTTGGGCTTTGTTTGGTGCTGGGTTTGAAGTGAAAAATGGTGTTTTATCCTTGGCCCAAATTTGGCCCGTACATATACATATGTAGAATAATATATATTACAAGCAGCAAGATGTGGTTGTGATGTTGCTTTCATTCACTGACTTGATCAAATAATAATAGAGATCTATTCACATATATTACTTCTTTTGATAAAATGCATGGATTCCTTAGTGCCATAATATGCAAAATTAACATGATATGTATTTGACATAGGTTTATATGGTCGAGATTTGTTAATACATCGAGGGATGAGCATATTGTTCGTGGGAGATCACTCTGTCTAAATTCCGTTGCAATCACTCACATGCATGCTTTATAAAGTTGTGCATGAGACTAAGTAATAGTTGTATATGATCATATTGTACGAGTAATGATATGCTTACATAAATAAAAACATAAATGACTACATAAATACTACCAAAAAAACTCTCATTACATGACAAAATTATTATTATTATTATTATTATTATTATTATTATTATTATTATTATTATTATTATCCTTTATGTGCACAATTATGTACTTATTTATGTGCATATATTATTTTTCGACATAGTGTTATAGTAATATGGATACCACCGCTCTCAATGGGTGTGACTTAGTGGCAAATGACGGGTTCAAGTATGGGGGTGCATTTCTTTGTAAGAGAATTGGGCAACCGAGGGAGGCGATGGATTTACCTACAGCGCTTAAATTCAGATCGGGTGATTTGATGACCGGATTTCCAACGTTTTCAAAAAAATATGGGTACCACCTAAGACTTTAGTGTATCTATAAATTACTTAATTCATGTACGTTCCAATCATAGGCTCGATATTTTGCAGGGGGTTTAAGTGTTCAACACTGAAGTCGTGTTCTCTCGCAAAACAGTTTCTTTTAGATTTAGTAAACACAAGTGCTGGAAGTAGGGGTGTTCATATAGTCGGGTCAACCAGCGACTTGACCTAATTCGCGCAGGTTTAAAAAAATTTCAACCCAACTTGACCCGAATTTGCGGGTTGGATAACGAGTTTGATATTCCACCCGACCCGAACCAACACTATATTATTTTTATTATTTTTCTTAAAAAAAATATTATTTTTCTAAAAAAAATTATTATTTTTCTAAAAAAAATATTATTTTTTTTTAAAAAAATTACTATTATTCCATTTGTTTATTATTTTTGTTGTATTGAAACTTTATATATATGATAATTTTCGGGACATAAAATAACTAATATTTATATCTCAAAATAATTAATTCATTAAAATTTATTATTTTTTGGACAACCCGACCCAATCGGATTTCACATCCGCATGACCCAACCCGAGTTTCCCCCTCCGTGTGACCCGACCCGATCGAATCTCACAAAATTTAAAAAAACTTGACCCGTGAATACCCCTAGCTTGAAGAGTTCTCAAACTTGGCTCTATTCAAAGTGGAGAATTGTGGAAGGACATAGATATATTGATGAATAATTCTTATATATCATTATTATATGATTGACATGATATCACTAATTAATATAATTACTATTTATTTAGTTAGTTTTTACTATTTTAGTATGTATGTCAAGATATTATTAGGTTATTATATGGATGACGTGATGTCATCGTTGTATGATATAATTTTTCTTTCAACACATGACTCTGGTGGCTTTGTATCGAAAGTTGAAAAAATTATATTATGCAATAGTGATAAAACTTCATACATGCAATAATCCAATATTATCTTACCATATGTGCTAAAATAGAGAAAAAAAAAACTAAATAATGGTAATTATATTTAATAAAACTTTACATATTAGAAACTTATTAGTTAATAGTGTAAGCGACATAATACTCAATAAACGATTTTGATGATGCAATACTCAATGATTTCGATGCACATTCCTAACGTAACATAAAAAAACTTCGAAGCAAAACAGACGTAAAGACAAGCTCAATAAAGAAGTGACAATACAATATCTTATAGCTTATTACTCCCAATGTAAGTGAGTTAATATTCAAGTATTTCTAAGCTCATACGATTCATGTCTGCTCATATAAATCTTAGGGTCAAGTACATAAATGTTTTGAACTGCATATTTTGAATTTTATGTATTGATACCGGCATACTGTTCCTTGATATCGGCATATTGGTGTCTCATACTTAGTTTGCATTCTCTCTAAAATCGGGCTACTCCATACCGGTCTACCATATCAGTTAGTCTGGAGTTTTCATATCTACTGGAACTGGTGCAGTCCATACCGGTCAATAATCCGGTAGGTCATGCGCTTTATGCTCAACGATCATATTTTGGATATAACCGTTTGAATTTGCAGGACCGATATACCGACCATTGTAAACTGACATATCGGTCTCAGGATAGAGAGTTGAAGTTGTTTTCTCTATCACTATAAATTGAATCCTCATTTCATTTTTTTCCAACTTCTATCACCTTCATACATTTTCTAAGAAGCAATAACATAGAGTTTTCTTTAATCTTCTTTATCATAAACTCTCTTAATCATCAAATCTCACACACTACATCTTCATACACATTTAGTGAGCTTGGATTTACTTGGGTTAAACTCTCACATCTTAATTTTCATTATCTTTTGTGAGTACCCAAATTATGTTGTAAATCTTTTATATCAAACACTTATGGTTATGAAATCTCTTGTTGAGTGAACATACTCAAAATGGTGAATTTTTGTAAATGTGTAAAAGTGAATCTATGGACAAAAATCTTGTTGTTGTAAAGGGTTTGGAGTGAATCAATGTATAAAACTCTTGTGTAAAGGTTTGAAGTGAACTTAGAAACAAAATTATTGATTTGTGAGTGAGCCACGGAAAACTCTCGGTGTAAAGTGTGAAATCATATTTACATAGTGAAAAGCTTCAAAAACGGCTTGGAGGAGTGAGTGTAGGTATTATTGGCCAAACCACTATAATTAGTGTGTCATTTTCTCTATCTCTTAACTCTTTGATTTATCGCAAGTTTATTTTATACTTCCATATTGATTAATAACTTGCCTTTGAGAAATATATTGTTGAGTATATTGATTGAGTAAATTACACACTAAGCTTAATCGGTAAAACTACTAATTAAGTAGCTTAAAATTGACATGATTTTTAATTTCGTAATATTTGTCAATTATCCAATTCACCCCTATTAGGTATATTGTATTTGTTGTTTGAGTGTTTGTAGGCAGTTTCAAATGGTACCATACCAGCGATAAAATGAAGGTACAAAAAAAACTACTCTCAAAGTTGTCTGTTTCTTTAACTTTTTTATATGATGACTTTTACTTTTTTTTTTTTGAAAACGTTGAAAATTTTGTCATCAAATCATCTGATTCAAGCTTAAGCGGAACAGAAAAAATCCCCGGTTGTCTCATGTTCTTACAAAAAAATACATCACTTAACTCAAATCCAGAATCTTACAATCAAATGATAATTTTTTTACCAATGAGACTACCATTGGAGAGACTTTTACTTATAAAAAATGCTAAAACATAATTCTCTCTTTTTTTTCGGGAGTCTATTTGATAAGATCGATCTCTCTGTGCAAAAGGAGTGAAGGATATGCATGGCTGAACACAAATGTTTGGCAAGAGATAAGGAGCTGTCGTTAAAAAGATGAAAGATGTGAACGACTCTTGCCTGATTTTGGACAGGACCAGTGGACCACTACATAATTCTTTTACAATAATGTGTGATTTTTTAAAAAAAAATTTATATGCCAAAAACAATTTTAATTTTTATCTCCATGAATTGATTAGCTCAATCATGTTCTTTTAGATCCGTTCATAACTCAAATCAAAATTATTATGTGATGAATAATTTATAAACTTAAATAATACATCACTTCATATCACGTTCTTTGCATCAAATACTTATAACTAAATATAAAAATTATTATTATGCACTAGATCTGATTAATATTAATCTATCTTTATCACATTCTTTACATCAAATATTATTTATAATTAATCTCATATATTTTGAAATTTCCTTCATATCATTACAAAGTCCACCTCTCTCTAAACCTAATTGTTGATGGTGTTTTCAAGCACTACAATATCTACAACAGCATGACAAAGACAAAAGAGTAATTTCCTTTCTCTGGTTGACTTCATGGTCAGACCGACCAGATCATGTTTAGACCGACCACTTCATGGTCAGACCGACCAGATCATGTGCATACCGACCAGATCATGTGAAGACCGACCATATCATGTGAAGACCGACCACATCCTGTGGGGCCAATCATTTTAGTTCAGATGACCGAGCATTATAGAGTTTGGCAATGAGATTCTCAGCATAGAAGATTGCCATGACCGACCTCATGGATACTGACCATATAGCGAGGCGTGTTCAGGAAGATAGAGCACCGTATTTTCTCGGATAAAGTGATAAATTATCCTGCTTTCACGGGAGAATTGACGAATTGATGTCTTAATAGGACAAGGGAAGTAAAGGTAGTTTGAAATTAGGAAACCTTGTGGCTGAAGAAAGTTGACTCAACTAAGAACCCTTGTAGGAGAAGGAGTCTTATTTCTGTTATTATAAATAGGAGGGTAGAGCATATGTAAAGGATCATCTGAAAATCATCACAAGAGTGAGAGACTCGAATTGTAAAGTTCCAATTTGTAAGAGCAAAGGAGAGGTCTGAGAGGTGTATTTGAGTAATAAAAAGAGTGCCACCCTGTTCTTGCCCGTGGACGTAGGTCGGATCCCAAAATCCACCGAACCACGTTAAATCGCCTTGTCTGATTGGAGTATTTTCTTGTTTTCCGCTAAATTTGCTTTTGGTCCCCCATAACCAAACAAATTCACAGTTGGAGGAGGATTCCCTCGGAGGTGATATTCCCGTATTACCCTGAGACCAAAATCCACCGTCAACAGTTGGCGCCGTCTGTGGGGAAACTTCAACAAAAAGCAACTCGCGTGATAAGACAAATGGCGGAAGACGGAGATCACCAACCAGGAGGTCCGGCAATAGACTGGATGAGAAGAATGGAAGATAGCATGAGAACTGTGATGGAACGACTAGAAATAATGGGAGGAGCGGACAACGAGAAACCGGAAACCGGGGCCGGCCAGAAGAGAAAAGAAAGGGAAAAAGGGAAAAGAGTAGCAGATGTAAGCGAGGACGAGGAACCCAGAAAAGGAGGCCCTTATGGGGTAAGATCTGAAGTGGTAGGAAGAGAACCGCGATCAGAAGACACATGGGAAGAAGAGGAGGAACAAACACCCGATCCCTCCTCCGACAATTTTTACAACTCAAAAAGGGAAGATAGAAAGTACGACGAAGACATGCAGGAGACCTCCGAGCTTATGGAACGCCACACCCGGAACGACAGGCGAACAGAAGAACGCAGAAGGCGACATGGGGGCACAACCCGTGAAATAAAGACTTGGTTGAGAAAAGAGATGACCAGATGGGGAGAAGGCCTCAAGATCGGCGCGGGAGACACCCGAGGTGAAGAAGAGGGGTCCCCCCTTACGGAAGAAATAAGGTCAGCACAGTTCCCGAAGCGGTTTAACATGCCGACCATGGCACCATACAAAGGCCACTCCGACCCAAGATCCCACATCGAAAATTTTGTCCTCCTGATGGAAGTACAGGGGGTAACGGGCGACGCCATATGCAAAGTATTTCCCTTAACTCTAGGTGGACCTGCCATCCTATGGTACAGAAGTCTGGCCCCAGGGAGCATCCAGAGCTTCTCCCAGCTTAAAGAATCATTTATCCGACACTTCAAAGGAGCCTGCACCCCTAGAAAGACGATTGGAGAACTCCGGCTCATGAAGCAAGGAGACGATGAACCTCTGAAGAATTTTATCGAAAGGTACCACAATTTGGTGCTCGAGGTCAGAGCGTACGAGTCATCGGAAGCGCTAGAAAGTCTCAAGGGAGGTCTGAAGGTCGGGAAGTTGTGGACTCACCTGAGGATTCAAGACGTATCGGATTATGCCACTGCCCTGGAGTTGGCCAGGAAGTTTATCTTAATAGAGGAAGAGAAAAAGATTGTCCGGGGAGTAGACACCCGAAAGGCTAAGATACTCAGGTCAGACAATCAGTGGGATTCGATTAGAAATTTGAGGAGACCAATCCCGGACCAGAAGAAACTCAGACTGACACCTCCGAGTAGTCATGCTCAAGAGATAAAGTCACATGTCCAAGTCAACCGTGTCGCGGGGAGGACATTATACACCCCCCTGAACAAACCTATGGCCCAGATAGTTCGGGAAATCCAGAATAAAGGTCTGTTGGCCGAGCCTAATTTGAGGAGGTTCCCTATTGAGGAGGAAAATAATAGGGTTTACTGTATCTACCATAACGTAAAGGGACATACCACGAATGGGTGCAGAGACCTGCGTGAGCAGGTGGAAGACTTGGTGAAAGAAGGCTATCTCAGTGAGTACATAGACCATTCGATTTTTGAGGACGACCAAGTTGATAGCGAAAGTCATCCGTCGGATGCGTGGAATGCTGAGATGCAGAGAGGACGTATTAAGAAGAGCCTTACTTGTAGTGACCCTTGTAGAGTTGCAAGAAAGACAACGGATCCCAAAAATGTGAGTAAAACCTCTTATGTCTTAAGCTGACATTTATTTATGCTTGTTTGTTGTGGCCCACACAACGATTTTTTATATTTGTTTTACGGCTCGGGTCTGCTCTTGTACCGCCGAGCCCCCCCTTTTTTTTAATATATGTTTTACGGCTCGGGTCTGCTCTTGTACCGCCGAGCCCCCCTTTTTTTTTAATATATGTTTTACGGCTCGGGTCTGCTCTTGTACCGCCGAGCCCCCCCTTTTTTTTAATATATGTTTTACGGCTCGGGTCTGCTCTTGTACCGCCGAGCCCCCCCTTTTTTTAATATATGTTTTACGGCTCGGGTCTGCTCTTGTACCGCCGAGCCCCCCCTTTTTTTTTAATATATGTTTTACGGCTCGGGTCTGCTCTTGTACCGCCGAGCCCCCCCTTTTTTTTTAATATATGTTTTACGGCTCGGGTCTGCTCTTGTACCGCCGAGCCCCCCCTTTTTTTTAATATGTTTTACGGCTCGGGTCTGCTCTTGTACCGCCGAGCCCCCCCTTTTTTTTAATATATGTTTTAACGGCTCGGGTCTGCTCTTGTACCGCCGAGCCCCCCCTTTTTTTTAATATATGTTTTACGGCTCGGGTCTGCTCTTGTACCGCCGAGCCCCCCCTTTTTTTTAATATATGTTTTACGGCTCGGGTCTGCTCTTGTACCGCCGAGCCCCCCCTTTTTTTTAATATATGTTTTACGGCTCGGGTCTGCTCTTGTACCGCCGAGCCCCCCCTTTTTTTTGATATATGTTTTACGGCTCGGGTCTGCTCTTGTACCGCCGAGACCGATGTTTCTTTCCGACTCGGGTCTGCTCTTGTACCGCCGAGATCGATGTTTCTTT
This sequence comes from Zanthoxylum bungeanum, assembly GCA_019454045.1. Classification (NCBI taxonomy): domain Eukaryota; kingdom Viridiplantae; phylum Streptophyta; class Magnoliopsida; order Sapindales; family Rutaceae; genus Zanthoxylum; species Zanthoxylum bungeanum. Next base: position 37,295 of record SKCR01051731.1, read on the forward strand.
CCGGCTCGGGTCTGCTCTTGTACCGCCGAGACCGATGCCTTTTTCCGGTTCGGGTCTGCTCTTGTACCGCCGAGACCGATGTCTCTTTCCGGCTCGGGTCTGCTCTTGTACCGCCGAGACCGATGTTTCTTTCCGACTCGGGTCTGCTCTTGTACCACCGAGATCGATGTTTGTTACAGCTCGGGGTCGGGCGATGTCCCACCGAGTCTGCCCTTTGGACTGGGGACGTAACATTCCCCCAGGACCAAGTGATTCTTACAGCTCGGGGTCGGGCGATGTCCCACCGAGTCTACTCTTTGGACTGGGGACGTAACATTCCCCCAGGACCAAATGATTGAAACAGCTCGGGGTCGGGCGATGTCCCACCGAGTCTATTCTTTGGACTGGGGACGTAACATTCCCCCAGGACCAAATGATTGAAACAGCTCGGGGTCGGGCGATGTCCCACCGAGTCTATTCTTTGGACTGGGGACGTAACATTCCCCCAGGACCAAATGATTGAAACAGCTCGGGGTCGGGCGATGTCCCACCGAGTCTATTCTTTGGACTGGGGACGTAACATTCCCCCAGGACCAAATGATTGAAACAGCTCGGGGTCGGGCGATGTCCCACCGAGTCTACTCTTTGGACTGGGGACATAACATTCTTTTCAGTTCGGGGTCGGGATACGTCCGACCGAATCAACCGCTTTGGTCTGGGGAGGTAACATTCCCCCAGAACTCAAATCGTTCGTCCAGCTCAGAGACAAGTTACGCCCCGCCGAGGCAGCTCTGCGAACCGGGGACATAACATTCCCCCGGGTTCAAATGTCTTACTCTTCCCGGGGTCAATCCAGACCCATCTAACTCGTGCTAACCCCTGATGGGCCTTAAAAATTGCAAGGATGGCAAGGAGCATAAAAAGAGAAGAAAAAGAAGAAAGAAATAAATAGACATAAATGCATAAATGTATATAAATACAAGTTGTAATATTATTACAAGAAAAAAGTTAAAGTGTACATAGGGCCCCGGTAGGGTTACCCTTTCTCATTCATCCCGCGCAGGGGCATGAACTTCTTCCTCAGTTGGCTCAAATGGCGGAAGGAGCGGCTCGGCATCAGGAGGAGGAGCTGCGACTTCGGCATCAGGAGGAGGGATCTCAAGGCAGTCCTCGTCCTCGGCAGGAACCTCTGATCCTTCTTCAGGAGGAACCTCAGGAGCCGGAACGACCGAGATGGGGGCGGGATCCATCACCTCCTCAGGTGGGGGAGGGATCCACTTTTGAAACTCTTCCTCGGAAATGTCCCCCTTACAGTAACTGATGGCCGCGTAGATAGGGTCCATATTCAGGCTCGGCAGCACCATCGGTATCATCTCGGCACAGTCGCCAACTCCCTCAAGACGGATGGCCTCCTTCTCGGCCTCGAGATCAGCTTCTCTCTTTTCCAGCTCGGTCTCTCTCTCCTCGAGATCAATCTCCCTCTCCTCAAGCTCGGTTTTCTTCCTCTCAAGACTGTCCCGGGCCCGAGCAACCTCCTCGTCTTTACTCTTCAACTTGGCCTCAGCACTGGCTACCCGCCCCCTCAAAACCCCAATTTCAGATTGGGCAGCCTTCAGGTCCTCCCGGTACTATCAGCAAGTTTCCTTTCCAGCACAGCAGCTGCTTTGAGAGCCTTGTTCGTTTTGAAATTCTCAACAGCGGCCGCCTCGTGATTCTTGATCACCTCCTCCCGGTCAGCCAGCTTTGCCTCCACTTCGGAAAGGCGACTTTGAAGCCTCTGGGCCTGACCGCCCTCAGACAGCAGAGTCAGAAGAAGACCCTTGTTCTTGGCCATAAGGTAGTTGGCCTGCACACACAAAGGGAGGAAGGAGTCAAATACAAGAAAAAAGAGAACCAAGATCCAAAAAACCGAGAAGGGGAGTGAAAATACCTTCGCCATCTGAGAACTCATCTCAGCCACAACACCCTCGGGAGATACATCCTCGTACCTCGAGACCTCCCCGGGGGAATCACCTCGGCCAATTCATTAAAAGCCGGCACTAAGTGAGAGGTAGCCTCCCGGATGCTTTCTCCCAAGTCATCCACCCCGAGGACCACAGGGCCCTTCCGTTTCCTGGAAGAACTTTCAGAGGACTTCTTCCCCCTACGAATGTCCTTCCTCTTGACTGGAGCAGCTCCCTCGTCTTCTCCCTCCTGGGCCAACTCGGTCTCCTCGGTCCCGAACTGACGCCTCCTCTTCCTAAGAGGTTTCGGCGGACTGGCAAGGTGAGCAGATCCTGATGATTGCACGCCAGAAGGTGAGGATAGCCCCCGAACACTTGTTTGGACTTGTCCAGAAGATATGTTCTCAGCAAGATCGGTCCGTGCCTGGGAAGTTTCAGCATCAGCATGGCCGGCCTTCTTCACGGTACCGGCCAACTTTTCAAGAAACTTTGGCCTCTTCGACATACCTGCAAAAAAAAGAAGAAGAGAAAGAAAGAGAAATCAAGACCAGAGCATATAAACAGAAGAAGAAAAAGGAAGAGAGACATCAAAATAAACAAACAAGGAAGACAAAACAAACAGCAGACCTCCACCAATCCGACCCGAGGCTTCCGGAGGGGCGGCCCGAATAAGGCCCGAATCAACAAAGGCCTCATCATTAACCAACTTCCTCCAATGAGCAGCATACCCCCGAGCCCAATGTACCCGCCTCCGAACTTGACGAGAAACCTTGGGAGCATCTCGCCAACAAGCTGGGAGGAACCAGAGAAGTTAGAAAACCTAAAAGAAACTAGAGGACGGGAACAAAGAAAGAATGAAGGGGCGTTAGACTCCTAACCTCCAGCCCTGAAGACGTCTGGAACCGAGACATCCTCCTCAAACGATCTCAAGACCCGACCCCAATCCCCAGTTGCCCAGAACCAAAAGTCCTTGAAGTTCTTGTTGGAGTCAGGGAGCTTCTGGACAAGGTTGGACGAGCTATCGTAAGCAGAGAGATAATACCAACCGTAGTGAGTCTTTGGGTTAGACTTCAAACGGTACAACCTCTTCACCTCTTCCAAGCAAGGTACACCTAAACCTGCCCGGTGCCAGACCACATATATACCGGCTAGGATCCTCCAGCTATTCAAGCTCAATTAGCAAGGGGCAAGCTCCATCTCGGCCAGCATCCAAGCGAAATAGCGTTGCATCGGCAGCCGCAGCCCACATTCAAAAAAGATAGGAAGAAGAGCCACCGAGCCCTCGTCAGGCTGACTAGCACGATCCATTGGACCAGGAACTTCTAGAGCAATATCTATTGGGATGCTGTATCGTTGCCGCAATAACGCCAGATCATCCTCGGTTATCTTAGAAGGACGGTTCATATCCAGAGCCGACGACCCAAGTTCTCCAGGCTCTGGGTCCTTCCGAGGAACTCTCTGATGATAGGAGTCATTTTCAATCTCAGAAGGAGTGGAGGTAGTATCGAGATCTTCTACACTAGGCGCCCCTGAGCCCGAGGAGAGCTCTTCAGCAGGGGGAGTTGAGATTTTGACAGGCCTTTCGGAGGAAGAATTACTGTCAGACATCCCTGACACCCAGAAAAACAGAGGAAGGGGGAATAATCAGTCGACGAGAAGCTACCCACGATGCCCGTGCTAAACTAGATATGGAATCTCTAAAGAAGTGCCCTAAAACAAGACCCAACAAAACCACAAGTCTCTCACTAAGCAAAACAAGCAGATAGAATCACAACACAACAAAAGAAGGCAGATCACTCAGAAGACTTACTTGTTCTTCTCGGAAGCAAGAAGCTATTCGCTGTGGAGATGCTCGTTCCTTAGGTGCTCGGCGATGAAAGAGAAAATAAAGACATCAATTGGGTTCCGGGAAAACGGAGTTAAAATGATTGTAAGGAAAATTACAGAAGAGAAGGAGAAATTGCCGAAAAAATGGAACAGTGAAACCCTCGTTCTCTTATAATCGTAACTGGGGTGCACATCGCCGTCGGTTTTAGCGGGAACCCAGCGGATGTTTAACAAGTGTCGAAAGTTAGAAGAAACCCTAAAGTTGATTTGATGGGCATTTAAGAAGACATGACGGTTGTGCGTCTCGAGGAAAGACGAATGAAACGGCAAAGAAGATTCTTTTTTGTATTCTGGGACGACTACTTGCAGGGACAATCAGCACACCCTCTTCATGTAGTTCCCGGTACCAACTCACATACTCGTTCGAACCGAGAACTAGGGGACAGATGTTGATGGTGTTTTCAAGCACTACAATATCTACAACAGCATGACAAAGACAAAAGAGTAATTTCCTTTCTCTGGTTGACTTCATGGTCAGACCGACCAGATCATGTTTAGACCGACCACTTCATGGTCAGACCGACCAGATCATGTGCATACCGACCAGATCATGTGAAGACCGACCATATCATGTGAAGACCGACCACATCCTGTGGGGCCAACCATTTTAGTTCAGATGACCGAGCATTATAGAGTTGGCAATGAGACTCTCAGCATAGAAGATTGCCATGACCGACCTCATGGATACTGACCATATAGCGAGGCGTGTTCAGGAAGATAGAGCACCGTATTTTCTCGGATAAAGTGATAAATTATCCTGCTTTCACGGGAGAATTGACGAATTGATATCTTAATAGGACAAGGGAAGTAAAGGTAGTTTGAAATTAGGAAACCTTGTGGCGGAAGAAAGTTGACTCAACTAGGAACCCTTGTAGGAGAAGGAGTCTAATTTCTGTTATTATAAATAGGAGGGTAGAGCATATGTAAAGGGACATCTGAAAATCATCACAAGAGTGAGAGATTCGAATTGTAAAGTTCCAATTTGTAAGAGCGAAAGAGAGGCCTGAAAGGTGTATTTAAGTAATAAAAGAGCACCACCCTTTTCTTGCCCGTGGACGTAGGTCGGATCCCAAAATCCACCGAACCACGTTAAATTGCCTTGTCTGATTGGTATATTTTCTTATTTTCCGCTAAATTTGCTTTTAGTTTCCCATAACTAAACAAATTCACAGTTGAAGGAGGATTCCCTCGGAGGTGATATTCCTATATTACCCTGAGACCAAAATCCGCCGTCAACAGTTGGCGCCGTCTGTGGGGAACTTCAACAAAAAGCAACTCGCGTGATAAGAAAAATGGCGGAAGACGGAGATCACCAACCAGGAGGTCCGGCAATAGACTGGATGAGAAGAATGGAAGATAGCATGAGAACTGTGATGGAACGACTAGAAAGAATGGGAGGAGCGGACAACGAGAAACCGGAAACCGGGGCCGGCCAGAAGAGAAAAGAAAGGGAAAAAGGGAAA